>JADDOH010000748.1:0-236139 GCA_016648135.1 Agrypnia vestita | reverse complement strand
CACTGTTGCCTGTTCTGTAAGTGTTAAGCCATGTATTCACTAGGGGACAAATCGCGAAACATTCCGCTCGACATGTCGCATCAACATCTACGCTCATGTTTCGGGGACAATGACGCGGTCAATTGACGTGTACACACCGGGACTCGCATATCTTGTCGCGGAAATGTCATCCGATGAGGTTATGGATGACAGCTGCGGTATCACATTTGGCGAAAACGGGGTTCCGCGCAATTCGAAATGTTTTTTGGGTCGCAATTTCAAATTAACGAGGTTTTACTGTAGTAAATTGAATATTATTAAAAACAAGGTCCTTTTTGAAAATAATTATTGTTTTCCAGACGTCACGGAAATATGAGGTTATGATGATAGCCGCGTATTTGTTTATGTTAATAAGTTTATCGAAAAGTAAGAGGAGAAAAAAGAGGAGAATGCGAAATTATTAACTGCAAAGAGAAAGAAGAACGGACATTCTATGCGATCTTCGATCGATACAGCTCGATGAGTTCGAGAACGATTTCGTTTCCCCGCATTGTCAACTTGACAGATACAGCGCATGCGTATTCACTTGTAAACATACCACGTGGTACTGACGCTCCGCGGAATGTTGCAGTGAGTACGCTCGGGTACCGTGCGCATGGCAACGTTGCCACGGCACGTAGAAATGCCGCTCTATGTTGTGCGCGAGGTCGCGGAACAGTGCACGACGTTGCAACGTCACGTAGACTCTATGCCGCGCATGCTGTTGAGGGACAATTTGTCCCCTAGTGAATACATGGCTTTATTTTGTTTTCTCATAATGTGAGTGCCTTGGCTTTTATTTTAGCCCTGTGATTTGATGATTTTTTCTTGAGAAATGGTTATGAGCTAACGTTTTAATGCACGATTTTAATAATAGTGTCAAACTGCTATCTAATCTTATTAGCCATTCTATCAGTTGTTTCCTTGATTGACACTTGGTTTTATTTGTTATCTTTATTGGTATTTCATTGTTAAAACATGGAGCTAAGTAAATTTGGTATCGTCCTTGACAAAATATTGATTAAAAAACTACATTAGATTAGACAAGCGAAATTATAATGTTTGATACAACTTTCAAAAATTTGATGAAAAAACTTAAGCCAGCCTTGGAGACAGGTCATAGGCCCTAAGGACACCCAATTAAAACTTCTATACATAATTTCCCATATAAACGACGTCCCTGTGAGACATTATAATCAAACATAATAATGTCGTTGTCTGTCCATTCGTCCACCCGATCGTCTGTATGTTTGTGTGTCCCCGTAACTTCGTGTAACGTCCGTAATTTCTTTCGAATTCACGACTAAAAAAACCCCGGGCCAGGAAACCCGAAGGCGGCAACGATAGCGATATTGCTATCGCCGAACCTGCATCACCCGTCAAAAATACGGTACACATTGGACTTAGCAAAGGCGCCAACCATTTCACGTTCCGCCCAATCGCTACGGTTTAGAATAGTACATTTAACTGCCGGCAGGGGAAATATAAATTAAAATGTTAAAATATTTTGATAAAAGTCGTCACGACTATTTCATGGGTGTCTGCCATAAATAAGTAAATACTTATTCTTAAGAAACTGGCATGTAAAAGTACCATCATACAGCTAGTATATATTAATTAAATATTACATGTTATAAGCCCCGAGGCATCGTATAAGAGACTACCACCCACTTTTCTCATATATAAATAGCTTCGTCTCTGTGAGACTTCTATAATTTATCCTTAATTAATTAATCACCCCTCTGGGCACCAAATCCAGTAACAGTGTTCTTAGAACATACTTTCATATAAAAATTTTGTTAAAAATATTTATAAATTTGTATAAAACTTAATTTGTGTATGTCAATTTTAATTAGCATTGACTATGTTCTAAAATCGTTTGTTTATTAGAAGATCCAAGGCGAGTCACCCGCCACACGCGCGATTATTCCGTTATTTATTGCAATATTTCTGGAAACTTTCCAAAACCGCGTCTACTTCAGGAAATTGTCGCTTATTTCATATGCAGTTTTGTAGCGCACATTAAGCGGATGTTTATATTTATAGAGGCCCGCGATCTGACAGGCAGCCATAATACACATTTCTTAACGGAGTGGAGGTTCGAATCTCGCCTACGTCATCGACCATTGCAATGCGGTAATCCCTCGTCATCCACGCTATTGTGACATCCATTTTGGTGAAATTAGACTTTTTTACATCAAAATACTGGACGATAATTTTCTCTTTATATTAATTGTTCGAAGAATATTTTTTCGTCTGAATGAAGGCTTGAACTTTGTGGTGACATTATTATTGAAATAAAACACAAATCGCTTTGTTTTCACCGCTTTATTAGATTATACAATCTACATGTTTCAAGAACAATGTTCTCTACTTTAGGATTGTTTGTGTACTAAAAATTGAAAAAGTTAAACCATGCAAGAGTATTAGGGTGAAGAGGAGGGTGAGGGGAGGGGGGGTCGAAGGTGTTACTTATTAGGAATGTCATCTGAAGGGGACGGAATCTTAAGTGGAAAAATATTCAATAATGGGTTGTGCACAAATTTTGTCTGGGTATTAATTATATTAGAATTAATATTAACATTTTTCCTAATTTCTAGTATTAATTCATTATTAATTCAAATAATAATAATAAATACCCGGACAAAATTTGTGCACAACCTTTCTTAAGATTCCATCCCCTTCAGATGACATTCCATAATTAACACCTCCGACCGTAACACACTTGCATGGTTTAACTTTTCAATTTTAGTACACAAACAATCCTGAAGGAGAGAACATTGTTCTCGAAACATGTAGATTGTATAATCTAATAAAGTGGTGAAAACAAAATGATTTGTGTTTTATTTTAACTGTTTAGCACTTAAGGAAATAAGAAATAAAAATTATATTTTAGAACAACTCGATGGCCTGGTTACAAAAAAAAACTATACCTAGGTATGCAAATCGACAAGTTTTCAGCAAGGAGGACAACGGGTTTTTTCAAGACTGAGGATTGATTTTTAACTAAATGAAAATAAATAAATACTTTCATTCAACGCCCATCAACAAGCTGTTGGCAAATTTTCAAACGCCATCCAAAATTATTGTGACTGTAAGTGACAAAATATTAATACCCAGTAATAATAATAATAATAATTGGATAATTTGTATAGCGCCGTTTTCGCGAAATACTCACCTCAAGGGCGCTTTACATAGAGAAATTATTATCTTACAAGACAACTTACTGCTAGAAAAGAAAAAACTTATTTACTATTACTTATTCACTAGGTGGCATACAAGAAGTGGAATTAAAATTGAGTACTATAATAGTTTGTGAGTCCCTGAAAGAATTATGTGTTTTCGCGGAGTGCACAATATGAGTGGAAAACATTAGCTAGCGTTGTTGTGGTTAGATTTTATAGGTTTTTATAGGATTGTCTAAATAAATGCGTCTTAAGTTGTTTTTTGAACAGTGGTAAGCTGTCAGTTTGTCTCAGTTTGTTAGGTAGTTTGTTCCATAACTTTGGTCCAGCCACCGCGAAAGCACGATCACCGAAATTAGTTTTGTGGACGCGATTTACTTCAGCTAACCTATTTGTATTAGATGTTGATGCTGAGCGAAGTGTTAGTTGTCTATTATTTGCGGAGAATGGAATGCAGAAGTCGGTTATGTATTGAGGGGCCATGTTGTGAATAGCCTTAAATATTGTAAGGCAAAGCTTATATTCAATCCTCTCTGGACATCTAAGCCAGTGAAGGTTTTGAAGATGGTTTGAGATGTGCGCAAACTTTGAAACGCCGGTAATAAGTAGTATTTACTAATTATCTAGCTGCAACCCATAAAAAGGTACTTTTACATGTCGGTTCCTAAAGAATAAGAATGTATTTATTTATAAAAAATAAAAAAAGGATTTTAAAAAAGACGTAACGGACATTACGTGAAGTTTACGGGAACAGACAGACGGACGGACAGACAACGAAATTATTATAACTGGGATTTTTTAAGGTAGAGTAAAAGTTAGGTGGAATATTATTAATATTTTAAAAAGATATGATTATTTTTTATTGGCTCGTATTAAGGTATATATATAAAAGTATTATCTTAATGAAAAATATTCTTTTGAAAATAAAAACAAAATCCTCACGATCGCAGGAGCTCCTCCTCCGTGACTGACATACAACTTTCCCCGGTAAACGTTTGTTTACAACACATATTTCGTAATATTTCCATCACAATTATTATTATAGTATTCATATTTTGATATACCATAATAATCTGTCGCATAAATATTTAATTTATATATTTTTTTCCAAAATGTACGTTTACAAAAAAGTCACGCTTCAATGTTCCCACTGCACGCGCCTGCCCACATTAATATGTGATAATTCACGAAACGAGAGAAACTGTACACAATCGAGGATTTACGAAACAGTCTGGACATTTTAGAATGTTTTAGAAAGAATTGGAAGTCGGTGGAATAAATTAAAATATACGAAAAGATAAGTGGCTACGTCATCGTTACTGGGGACAGTATTTGTAGCGACAGCTGCAATTTACCACATAAAGCAATCTTTATATCATAGATGAGTGAAATATTTTTGTGCGGCGAATATACCACAGACGGGTGGAATATTCTAATGCGTATAACGGAATAGTGTTCTAGGTAAAGTTTGTCCAGTGACTCCAGTGTTTAACAAAGGTTGGAATTGCTTAACCTCTCCCATACCGTGCTAAAATAAAAACGCCAGACGCGGTGCTGTAAACACAATGTACATGCAGATTTTTTCGATTTTTGGACCGACAGATTATATAATTAATTATAATTAATTAATCCGATTAATATAATTTTAAATTTTCAAAGCAAGAAAAGACTTAAGAAATTCTCATCACTTAATTGTTAAATGATTTTACGCACTTTTTGAACTTTACATCATGTTGTATAGTTCTACTATTCGCTGGTAGATTATTAAAATCTCTCTTATTTGGGTTTCTTTTCAAAATATATTTATTTATTTATTTATTTATACGCTTCAACAGGCCAGGAGACCCAATTACAGAAGCGAAATACATCACAAAACACCCAGGCTTGAGTATATCACATAGATTAAAATTGTGACCTCACCGGGAATCGAACCCGGAACCCTCGGTGTGGGAAGCCAGTGTCATACCCACTGCGCTACGAGGGTTGCTTAGGAAAAAATCACCCTTCTTGTTCTCAGTGCACACCCCTGCATACTACCTAGCAAAAACAAATTGTTTTATGATAGCAATAATAAATGGTCTTGTGTTCAAAGCTATTATGTAGGTGGGACGCCTATTTTCTGAATGAAAAGTAACTGTTTATATAACGCCTATAATTCAATTATATTATTTTCATTTACAGGTGTGTTGTGTAGTAAAGTAATAATAGTAACAGTCGGGTAAATCGGTAAACTAATAAAGATTACGATATTTCTAAACGTACCGTCAAAATGGATGACGCCTTCTTATCTGCAATAATTTACATTGTTTAAGGTAATCCATAAAGATAAAGAAAGACAACTATAATTTAATCGGTAATATTGTTTGCACGTTCTGTTTTTTGCTTACCAGTATTAAAACAAAAAACACTGATAATATTTGAACACCGAGAGATTAGATAAGTTAACTGTCGCATCGGTAAAAGAAAAAAATAACTTGTATTATGTGACAGACATTTATTTTTATTTGAATTGCATTTCACCAATACATCACGTCTATTTTAATTAGTTTACGTTATCTTAAAAATCTCGTCTTGATTGCTTTTATATAACATTTATTTATTTATAATATACACGATTCAAAGCTACAGCGAAAAAATACTACACATTGTCACTGGACGTGGCTGTGGGAAATGAAAACAGTAAACGACTTTTATTAATTACGCAAATGTTACTGGATATGATTAAAATCGGAACGCTGTTTCTAGAATATTACACGTTCTTATTATTACATTGTTTCTCAATTCACACTATTTCACGCTTTTTTTATTGCTTCGATCACTTTTTAGAAAATTCCGTTCAATATTCGCACGAAAAACTTCTCGGCCGTGGTACTTACTTATTTACTTTAGGTGTGTACAAAATACAAATCGGTCAAACGGTGTAGATTTGTAGAAAAAATATATCGGGGGGAGGGGGGTGGTAAAGAGGAAGAGAGAAATGTCGCCTTTGTTACCTGCCGGGTCCTGCAGAATAAGTAAACGAAATTTGGGTCAGATCGGTCAAACGGTTCAGATTTGCGCGAAAAATATATCAGGGGGAGGGGGTGGGGTTGAAATGAGGGGGAAGCGAATTACATCTATGTTACTTGCCGGGTACTAAAGAATAAGTATGCGAAATGTAGGTCTGAACGGTACAGATTTGCATAGGAAATATATCAGGGCGATTGGGCGCGGTAAGGGGGGGGGGGGAGGAAATATCACCCAAAGAATAAGTATGCGAAATTTGGATCAGATCGATCGAATGGTGTAGATTTGTATAGAAAACAGAGAGATAGAAAGACATTAGGTTTTATAGGGTTGAGGGTGTGAAGTAAACGAAGGTTTTTTTGTACGAAAGTAATCCAAGTGCTATTCAATGCTTTTTTAACAAACAATTTTTTTTGACATTTATGTTTCGTGTTAAAATTATATTTTTTACTGCAAATGTTTTGTGAATTTATAATAACAAAATGCTCTTCGGGTTACTTCTGTTCTGAACTAGCCGTTTAATCTACACTATTTCACAATATATCACTCATAAATGAACATTTTATTATCGCTGGGTAACACGTATTCATCACTTGCTAAAATTTTCCGTTCTCGCACGTAGATCGCTTATCACTCATAAATTTATCGTTTATTTTCAACGCTCGCGGCTCGCGGCCGACTTCGCACTGAATCGAACTGTCAAACACGACGACTGAACTCCTGCCGCGGCGTGGTTCCATATTTATACCCAAATGCTGGTATTTTCCTATTTTTTAGATAACTCTAGTGTTTAGGAGAAGGTCCTCGTCGCTTCTCGGTTGTTCCAGTTGTTTGTAGACGCTTCGCGAATGTTGTAAATATCTGTAGGCCGTTCTCGATGTTTCCATAGTATTGTTCCAAGTGACATATTACCAGGGTTCGGACAGTGGGTAAATTCTCTTTAGCACTTCGTTACAGTATTTATATCCGTGACGCACTTCGACGCCAGTCGAGCAAACGGGTATTGATACCCTTTACGCACAAGGAGGGTCAAAATCTTATCTGTTTTGGAATTCGCGTTCATTTCGGAAGTGTTTGGCATTAAAACACCACGCTTGCCAGACGGGCTGGTGAGTTTTAAATCAGCCGCCCTTAACATAGGGAACAGACGCTGTTTGTAGCCGCCCATCATGGGTCAGACGCTACTGCCAGTTGGTCTGCGAGAGGTGTTTTATTTCCCTCCTGCCCTCCATACCTGGCGAGCTTTCCCCTATCCGCCGCCTGGGGACGCATCTCCTAGCGGTTACAGGCCCCGCCGAATCTCATCTCTCGCGGTTAAATTAAAAAGTGTGTCGCTGCGGCCGCGCTCGAGACAATGACGCTGAAAGCGCGGCATTGTGACCCGACACAATAATTCAGAAGACGAATCGGGGCATCATCAATGGACGCGCACGATTGTGAAACATTGTTCCAGGCTGTTTTTGAAAAAGGCGGGAGACTGACTCACAGCCCGCCGCCATCTTGCGGTCAGTCCGTCGGCGTCGCCTTGGGTCCGATATGATTGTATTATTAATGTTTTAACGGGGACTCGATGCAATGCATCATCCACCGCCGCGTCACCGGCCCGATTGCTCGCACTAGGTCAACGTTTGAACCGCATTAAAAAAATGGTAATGTCACTTGATATAATCAAGAAGGGAAACTTAAAGTCGCGCTGCGCACTTGGAAGCAGGGCGCGCATTACCGGATTACCGGAAAGTGTGGGTAAATTGCATGACCGAATTACCGGTAAATATGTGCCCCATGGCAAACAGTTGTTAACTAACATTTTTGTCAAAAATGAGTTAATAAGCCCTCTAAGCTAAATAATGTACGCTCTTTCCATTGGAAATAAATTCAGAACTTAAAAATAATTAGAATATGTTCAAATCATAGGGATGAACATGTTAACTACACTTTTTCATAAAAATCAAATCAGTTACTAATGAAAAGAACATGTTATCTTCAATAAATAACATGTTCATGCCATCATTCTGAAATTAACACGCCTTTTACTTTGATCGGAATATTTATGGTTAATATAAATTTTACTCTGGCAGTACTGTCATATATTTGTTTTTATTTGAAGGCTATTATAATATGTACTTATTTATATATTATTGTTCAATAATGGTACATACCATGTTTTGTATTATTAATTAACATGCCAGGTATTTTGTAATTTTGAATAATGGATGGTAAAAAACGGATAGCATTGGAAGGGTTGTTTGATGTTCGTGTTTTACCAATTTTAAAAAGGTGTTACTCTATTAAAAATGAGTTCCAGAGGCGAAAAAATGGTTGTTAACATCATTTTTTTAAGGAAAATTAGTATATTTTTAGTTTTTTTGTGCACAAATGCGTGTTTTTTACTTTGTAAATACTTTTTTGATATTTTAGTGACATAAATCAATAAAAATTAATCTTGAATTAGCAATAAAACATATTTTTCAAAGGCGAAATGCAAATGTCTAATTATCTCAAAATGACTTGAATGTTAGTTGACAACTTCTTGCCATGGGGTCTTCACATGTCTAATTGGAATACGTAGGTATGTCTAATTATCGAGGCTTTTAAGATGTGGATCTATAGACGCGTACTGAAAGTTTCCTGGGTAGATAGAGTGACGAATGATGAAATCTTCCTACGTATGGAAAAAGACCGAGTATTGTTTCACATCCCAATGCACAGGAGTTTCACATTCCAATGTACACAATGAGATGTGGTTCTATAGACGCATATTGAAAGTTTCCTGGGTAGATGGAATACGAATGATGAAATCCTCCGGCGTATGAAAAAAGACCGAGTATTGTTTCACATTCCAAAGTACAGGAGTTTCACATTCCAATGTACAGGAGTTTCACATTCCAATGTACACATTGAGATGTGGCTCTATAGACGCAGACAGTAGATAGAATGATGAATGATGATATCCTCCGGCATATGGAAAACGGCCATATATTGTTTCACATTCCAATGTACAGGACCAACCTGCCGATGGTTATGCCTGTGGGAAGAGCTACCGCTATGGTGAAAAATATCGCTTTAGGGGTTTTCCGAAGCAGGATTCTCCTACACCTTTGACCAGATTTTATGTTATTTTTAAATAATGTTATTTTGATATTTTGAGAGGCTAAACCTTTCACTCTCTCCCGGTAGATTCCTGAATGTTCAGTAGGCTAATCAGTGCATGTTTGTCTCTGACAAAAAAAATTGTTCAAAATTGTTTAACTAGTAAAATGAAAGCGACCAATATCGATGATGTAGACAAAAATGACTTGCAAGTTATAATTTCACCTAAATCATAAGTTACTGAAACATCTAATGGGAATTTGGAAACACAATGGAAAAAATTCCAATGGGAATTTCTGCAGGGTTTTTACGAAAAATAAGTCAGAAATATTGAAAAAAAAATGTCAACTTTGTTGTCGCATATCTCAATAAATACTGGTCATGGTTGCTTGAAAATTTACGACTCATAATCAAGGCAGGAATACAGTCCTGCGAGGTCATCGATGTTTTCCCGATAACCCTGTATAAGGAAAATAAAAATAAATCGGACAGACACACCAGGATCTCATAGAGGCGTCAGGGTGTCGGCAGACCGGCAGGCGGCCCCCTGAGTCACGGGCCCCCGTGGGCGCGCGTGTCCCTACAAGGCCCCGGACCCGCGCGGGGGCCGGAAGGAGCGGTCCGAGGGCGGCCGGCTGATTCCACTGTTACCTTAGCGGTGTTAATTGCCAAATTATTCCGCCAGACGGCGACGCGTGACGTCAGGAAATCAATTACCGATGAAAAGGAGCTCCAAATTAGAAATTTCCGACGAATCTTAATTTATCGGCCTCCCACGACGGCTTCAATCAAAACGCGACCTCTCCAGTATTGTCCGTTATAATTACGGGTATTTTTCAAGACTTTAAAATTTCGACTATTAATATATATTTTACCACACCTACAAGGATTATTTCATTAAAATCCATTCTCCAGATTGCATTAAAGGGAATACTTACCTACGAATCGCGAAAAACGACATTTTTTGTGAATTTTTTAAGAAAACCTATACGAATTTTGGTATTGGTATTATTTTAACATGAAAGTACATACTTAATATATAATTGTAATATGTTAATTTTTTTATTATTAAAAAATATTCGACATTGGCGGAAAATTCTTGGGTTCTGTCGACTTAAAAACTTTTTAAAAAATCCTACGACAAAGACTAGACAATTATGTATAGAATTATCACTAGAAATTTCAAGTTTATCGATTCAGTGGTTGCCGAGATATTTTGGTCACCGATTTTCAAAACGATGTTTCGAGTAAAACGCATTTGAAAATTGAGCAATGAATAGGTAAATCGCGAAATATTTCAACTTATATAAAATCATCGATTCCAGGTCCATAATATAAGTCCTCCACCTTGCTTAGAATTCCCATATCATCGAGCACTCTTCACAAACATAATAGAAACAGGTCAAACGTTTCTATTATGAAAGATCCCGACTGGCAAGTCGAAGCAAAAGTGGTGTGCCAAGAAAAAAGAATGTGGCATTCTATCCTCTATGCCTATCCCTCCGGCCCCTTCGGGGAATCGGCATTGTGGTTAGTTAATTGTATTGTATTGTACGTCATTATTTTATTGTAAGTCAATTATTATAAAATGCTAATAAAATTGAAAACCGAATTGAATATTATAAGAATAAATTAAAAATGGTTTATTGCAATTCTTAAAAGTAATATAAGAGCGACTAAGTCTGATGTCATTGTAAAAAATGAATGCTTAGACAAGTGAACGATGTTTATTTGCGTAGAAGATGTATGAGTGTAGCCGAATCAAAAGTGGTGTGCCAAGATAGAAGAATATGGCGTCCTATCTATCCTTTCTGCCTTACCCTGCGAAGAAACGGCGTGATGGTAAGTTAGTTAGTAAAGTAATAGTATTAAACATAAAAACATTTGATTGTTAACATGAAAAAAATCCGGATTTTTATTTTATTCCGTACGAGAGAAATATTTTTATAAATTTGGTTCCACCCTTCTTAAATAAAACATTTATTTATAACTTTAATAGATAACTGGTATGTACGAATATAAATATTCGAGAAACTTTGGGAGATCAATTGTACGGGGGATTAATGAGTAAGGAATCAACTGGCAGAAGGATCGACTGTCCGGGGGATCAACTGTCCGGGGGATCAACTGTCCGGGGGATCAACTGTCCGGGGGATCAACTGTCCGGGGGATCAACTGTCCGAAGGATCAATCGTCAGAGAACTTTGACCTCGAATGTAGATTGCGGTGAAATGCCCTCGCGGCATTGCCACAAGGGTCCAGTCATACTCTGCATTAAATTCCAAATCACCATTATTTACCTCTCTCTCTTTTGTTGCCGCGCTCTTCTAACGGAAGTTGGCTAATCGTGTCGGCCATATCTCTCGACTCTATTCCCAGCCGCCCGGAAAAGCTCGACAAGCCGCTCGCAGATTGTGAACATTATTCACTTCGCAACCATAATTACGAATCTGTAAATCATTATATTGTAATAATTTGTCCCGTTCACTTTTTTTGCGAATGTTTGACTCGCTTATTGATTTCGTTCCGCAGTATTCCATCTCTCTGTCAGTCATGACTAGGGAATCCAATACCGGGATTCCGGCATAATTCACAGCATTTACAAATCCCGAAACAATCTATTATAAGAGCATCTGGGAATGATTATATACATATCCGAACAATAGGAAACTTATATCGGCATCAATAAGCATCAAGAAGAAGCAGTAAGGCAGGGTTGTATCCTTTCACAAAGCTGTTCAATCTCTATGAAAAAAATTAAAATTAAGGGAGCTTTATATGATGCAGACAAAAGCTAGGTATATACATCTCTTTCCATTTAAGAAGACAATCGAATTAGTATGTGCAAGCCGTGCGTACGAGGCGCATTGTTTTGTTGTGTTGGTGTT
This sequence comes from Agrypnia vestita, assembly GCA_016648135.1. Taxonomy (NCBI): domain Eukaryota; kingdom Metazoa; phylum Arthropoda; class Insecta; order Trichoptera; family Phryganeidae; genus Agrypnia; species Agrypnia vestita. The sequence goes on along the minus strand of JADDOH010000748.1, from coordinate 223,952 downwards.
TATGCCCGTAAACACCGACACAACGAAAAATAGTGCATCGTATGCACGGCTTACACATACAAAATCGATTGTCTTTCTTAATTCGGAAGAGGTCTTATAAATAAGTGGGAAGAACTTCAATATTCTTCGCTACGCGGACATTACCGTGAATTCCATCGGAATCCAAGTATTAGTGACATGAATGGTTGATGCATGGGAAGCTTATAGACTTCAATTGAATGCAAAAAAAACAAGATACTTAATCATTAGCAAGTAAAACGAAACGAATGACGGAAGCCTATACTCATTAATTAGACTTTAAGATAGTCTACCTGGAATGCAGATTAAATGAAAACTGGGTCGCTTCTATGGATTTCAAAGGTCGTATATAGCAAGCAAGAGTGCACTCTTCCGGGCAAAAAAGGTATCATGCAGCCATGACCCAAACATAAATTTGTTAATGAGAATGATACGATTGCTGTATTCCCTGTACTTTTATATTAAAATGGAATCATGGACATTCAGTAAAACAATGCTGAAAATTTTGAGATGTGGATCTACGGATGCTTTTCAAAAAAGCTGTCTTGATAGGATTACAGACGGTAATGTTCCAAAGGTCACTAACAGTTTTAATTTTGACTGTGATCAATAGGAGGTCGATTCAGGGTTGCCCAATAAAAATTGTAACCATAGAATATATAATTTTATAGCTGTGGCACTCGAAAAACTAAAAAACTAAAGTGTCGATTTTCGCGAAATAAATAAAAGTGCCTTACTTACTTACCATCGCGTTGTTTTCCCGCGGGGATAGGCAGAGAGGATAGAGGGCCACGCTCTTCTGTTCTGACATACATTTCTCGCCTCAACCACATTCATACATCTTCGCATACGAGCTCCAAGATTGTTGAGGCTCTTAACAGAACCATCCTCCAGTATCTGGTTAATCTGGTTATCCTCCCTTTCTGATGCCTATGTCAATATTTGCGTGATATATTTTTCTTACCACTTTTTCCTTAATTTAATTTCAATCAGAAACTAAAAAAATCTGTAAATGTATATATATATATATATATATTATTAAACATATTTTTCATTTATTTAAGGAACGAGTCCCGTAATATTTAATACGAAATAAATAAATGAAATAAAGAGAAACACACAAATATCAAATAATAAAACAAAAAAGGAATAATATAAATAAGTGAATTAATAATTCAAAGAGAAACATATAACTATCAAATATTGACGACTTGTTAAGTCGCTGGGATAGTGAAATTGGTAACACGCTGTGCGCGAAACACAGAGGTCCGTGGTTCGAATCCACGTTCCAGCATTTAATTTTTCTGTTTTATTATTTGATATTTGTGTGTTTCTCTTTATTTCATTTATTTATTTCGTATTATATATATATACATATATATACTACATGTGAATGATGATCATCGACAAAAATGCATTGAAATTTCTTGAAAATTGCGTCATGAGACCTTCTGCAATAGGTGTTATTACTATCGAAACCCATCTAAAATGGTAACAGTGACATCACCAGATAAGCATCTGCGTAGCTTGTAAGGCCTGCTACTTACAATTTAGTGAACCCACAGACTATAAAATTGTGCAGAAATGAAATAAACCCTTTCTTTACACAAGCAAACGATACGAGTTAAAAGAAAGGGAGTAAAAATAGACGTTTTTTTAAATTTTTTTTAATTTCGATCGAAGTTACACAAAGTAAGTACAAACGTAGTTTTTCTAATAAAGCGCGACTTATTTACGAGGCTTAAATACTTTACCTACCGTTGAGAGATTCTGAAATTCTAGTAGTACTTAGGTATAACATAAAATTATAATTATACTCAAGTGGAGATAACATAGTTTATGTTCCCATTCAATTAAAAAATTTCGTAGATTTCTTTCACTACTTATTCACATTCACTGAACCAAGAACTAATCCACAAGATCGAGGCTTTTGAGATGTGGCTCTATAGACGCATATTGAAAGCTTCCTGGGTGGATAGAGTGGCGAATGTTGAAGTCCTGCGGCGTATGGAAAAGACCGAAAAGGCTGAGGACTATCAAGACAAGAAAGAAAAGAGTATCTCGTACACATTATAAACTGCCCAGCACCATTCTACATTTAGAGGTGTGAAATGGTTTAATGAATTACATGTTAAAGTGAGAACTGAAAAAAATTATGAGACATTTAAAAAAACGTTAAAATAAACCCTCATAATTAATTAAAATTCTCTTTTTACTATATTCATTTTAAACTGTTTGCTTATTGTTAGTTTATTTTGAAATTGTTTTTCCCACATAAATGCATTATTTGTCGTATATTATGTAATTTTTTTTGGGCTTATATATATTTATGTACTATTTACCTTACTTTACTTTATGCATTAATTATCTCATATTATGTAACTTTTTTTCTTCTTATATATATTTATGTACTATTCACTTTACTTTACTTTATGCATTAATTATTATCTCATATTATGTATAACAGTGTAACTCCCTCTCCTCTCAAAATATGTAAATATATAAGATTTGTATTATAAAAAAAATCTAATAATAATAATAGCATTATGAGGACCAAAATATAGTCTAAGCCAACACATCATCCAGGGAAAAATAAGTTGTAAAAAAAGCGTAGTAAGTCGCATCCCGCGGCTGCGTAACTTGAGGGACTAGTACAAGTGCGACTCGACTGAGTTGTTCCGCGCGACGGTAAATAAGTCGTTATCGCCAAAATGATCGCCGACCTCCGATAGGAGATGGCAACATAAGAATAAGATAGACTTCTTTGCATTATAAATACAGCAGTAGTCATGATTTTCACCTTTAAAACAATTGCAATTGGCTGTGAGTATTGCACAGCGTTGAATCCAATTGAATAATTTAAATTTCATTTAAATCACGTATACAGGGTTATTTGGAAAATATTAATAACCTCGCAGGACTATATTCCTGCCTCGATTATGAGTCTAAAATGTTCAAGCTATCATGACCTAATATCAATAGTTATGGAGATATGCGACGTAAGTTTGCATTTTTTTTTTCAATATTTCTGACTAATTTTTTGTAAAACGCTGGTTTATCGTTACAGTAACTTATATCGATTACTAAAAATTCATTTATTTCAATACAAGTTAAATAAAATTTTCAGGGTTTTTATCATTTTATTTAACTTGTATTTAAGGGAATGAAATTTTCATATTTGATATAAGTTATTGTAATGATAGTTTTACAAAATATAAGCAAAATTTTGATGTCGCATATCTCTATAACTATTTATATTAGGTCATAATAGCTTAAACATTTTCGACTCATAATCAAGGCAAGAATATAGTCCTGCGAGGTTATTAACGTTTTCCAAATAACCCTGTATATTGTGTCCAAATAAGAATTGTTTTTTGTTAGTGAATGATTTCCAATTTTGTTGAGTGTGTTGTATATTTTCGGAGCTGAGAACATAATATACTGAAGTTTAACGAATAAAGTAGGTACTTGATGCAAAACCCTTTGGCCTAAGGTCTGTGGATAGCCCCAACCTGAAGTGGTACCGTTACTGGAAAAGAACAGCGGAAGACCGAGCGGGATGGTGAAAGTTGCTTGAGGGGCTGCCATTGATGATGATGATGTTTATTTTATTTCATTTAGTTTAGCACAATCATGACATTCCCATACATTTTGTGCATGGTGGCGTAACATACTCATCCGTATTCTGAACTAAGCAATATTGCTATTTCCTGTTTCTTGACAGTTAGCTATTGTATTTTTGACATTTTATGTTTGACAGGTTTGAAATTAATGAATTCAATCAATTAGAAAGCTCATTCATTATTCGTAATTGTGAATAACTTAAGGTTTGTTTACGCGTTAGAGCTTTCTGATTGATCGAATTCATTAATTTCAAACACGTCAAACTTAAAACATCGGAATTGGCGGCAATACAATGATACACATACCTGTCAAGATTGGGATAAAGATCTGACATCTCAATATTGCTATTTTCAGAATACCACAGAATGTCACCTAAATAATAATATCATACTTGTCTTATGTTACATTATTATATTACAAAGGCATATTCGCCCAAGGAAGTTGTTTAATCTGTTGCATCAATGATCATACTATCAATTGCAATAAAATACTATTTTTGAATTTTGATTCGCGTTCTAAAAATATGTCTAAATTGCTTTGCGAGTGAAGAATATTATCCGATATACGTATTAAAATTATTTAAATGAAATATACTGCGTATTGAGGAGATTTTAATGGGAAATGTTATTTTAATTTCGCATTTTGATTTTTAATGTTTCATTGTTAATGAAGATATCTTCAAAAACGACTGTAATTAATTATGGTTTTATTAATAAGCTAAATTATAAACCAAATCATTAAATCGTTTCGAGTAGGACGTAGTAAAGATCTTTGTAAAAAATTTCTCCAATAAATCTTCAAAAAAATAATTTTAAAAATACAAACACGTGATTGTCCGATATTTGATATGTGGGATCAAATCACCGATCGCAGTTTTACCTTGGTCCACATCAACTTTGGTCGACAAAGTAATATTGAAAGTGATGTACCTACGTACCAGGGGCGCGCACTTCGTACAATTGCAAATCTGGGCATAACTCGCCATGACGGATGTGCAAAAAATTCCATATTGACTTTTTTGGATCGTTAAAATATGAAAAAAAAGAAGCCATTTAATGGTATATAAAAAGTGTATTTTTTCTCATTAATTTAACCGTCGTAATACGAAGTCGGTATAGCGACGGTTCTGATTTGCGATCGTAGAACAATGCAGCATGTGTAAAAACGTCGTTGTACTGCGCTGACTATATTTGAGGTAGGAAAGGTATCCACTTTAAATAGCTAATCCAAGTTTCAAAGGAAAATCTTTTGCAGTTATCTAGCTATGACATAAAGTGTCTTTATGTAAATAAAACTTCAAACTGCCCTCCTGCAAACTTGAGAAAAATCACATGCGTCGTTATTCTACGATCATGACGAACTGTGTATTTGCTCAGCTTCATGCGGTATATACAGGGGTATTTGGAAAACATTAAAAATCTCGTAGGACTATATTCCTGCTTTAATAATGAGTCGAAAATGTTAAAGCAAACATGACTTTATATCAATACTTATGGAAATATCGACATCTAAGTTCGCATTTTTTTTCAATGTATCTGACTATTTTTTTGTAACAGCATTTAAGACTTGACGTAAACTTCAATATTACGCTGACCGTTCAAATGATAGCCTTGGATAAATGTACCAGAAGATGAAACTAGTGAATTTTCGAATGAACACGGACGGGAAATCCAAGTCGATGACGTGTTCGAAACTAATTATTTGAGTGCGTTTAGATTCAGATCATACGGGTCATTTTTTCCGCACCAGCGCGGATAATTGAATCTATTTGAGAGTAATGAATTGCGCATTTTGGAACAATACTCTGGAACCCTCTAGAACACCCTAAAGCATACAAGGATTATCTGCAACATTCGGGAGACGCCTTGAACAGCCTAGAAGCTAGAGGAATCCTCTCGCAAATGCAAGAAATGAAAATAATGTTCTCGAGGATTCGAAAAACCAACGTGTTGCGCATAAATGGCGGGCTCAGGCCGCGGCGCGTCAATGTTGTTTTGACGTTTGACGTGCGACAGACAAGCGAACCGACGGCAGTGTGTGATGCCAGCGACAACAGATTAATCGAAGCGACAGATATTGAGCGAAGAACATACTTAAGTGCCATAGTTTTTTCGAAGGTGTTAACCGGTCAGATGCCGGAGCGCAGATCTGCGCGAAAACTTTTGTACCCTCTATGTGCCGGAGCGCAGATCTGCGCTCTCTAGAGACGTATGCGTATTCGGCCTATTTTACCTGCGTTTATGGGTTTTGATAGCTTATTCTTTGTTGTATCTCATGTTTTTTAATGAATGAACGAATTCTATTTGTCAAGTAACCTCATTTGCCGCGTAAACAGGACGAAAAATCATTCCAAATATCGTCTTCGAACCGCGCGTTAATTGTGTTATTTGTCTGTTAAAAAAAGTGTTTTTTTTTTATAAAAAGAGTGTTAAAATTAATTATTTTTATATTCTTTGATATATTTAGAACGAAAATATTGAAACACAATATCTTATGTGTTATTTGCTTCCATGGTTTTATTCGATAAACATGTGCGTACATTTCTGACACTAAATTTCGTTACTTACGTTCATAATTAATGAAATATAAGTAATAATTGAAGTCTGTATATTGAGAAACCAGAAACTGCATATTCTTAGTGATTATTGTTGAAAAGTGTCTAAAAAACAGCAATCGTGCGCGAAATTGTGCGGCAGACGGGGTAAGTTCCGCGCCACGTAGGCCGACATACGACCGGTTAATAAGCATTAATAAAGTGTTCATAGAGGAGTGATGAATTGTGAAATAGTGTGAATTGAAGAATTGTATTAATTAGATACGTGTTCAGTAATAATTAATCACTAATTAATTTGCAGGGTTTTCATTTTTCCCGTGTAAAAACTGTATTTCTTCTTTGCAAAGAGTCTCCAGATCCAATGATCCAGATCCGATCTCTATAAGTGACACAATCCATACTTAAACGGCATCGTTATCAGCAGCATAACCAGGGTGCACGCCACTGTTATACATATTCCAACATTATAACAAGTCGCGCGCATTTACTGGAAATATTGGCAGAGTTGCCATTATGAAAAAAAGTGTTTTTAGTCGCGCAGCGCGGAATGCGCACTTGACGCTCGGCCGTATTCCCAAATATCGATGTAAAATGGCTGCCCGCTAGCGGCCGGGCAGATAAATTAGCGGAGTTGACCCGAGGCGAATTGATTTCTGACGAGATGCAATCAATATCCCACAGACTTGTCCCACTTTACGGCGCGCAGCATTCGGTTCCAATCTACTAGATATCTAGTAATCTATATGTACGATTGTAGGTACAGATGTTGCAAGCAAATCAAATAATATTTTTTTATATGCAGGCATGTGCTGAAGACACAGTTACTGAATTCCATTCGTAAGAACATTCACACATTATCAAATTTTTGAAATACGTTCCAAATCCGAGAATCTTTCGTTTATTTGAATGGACTATGCTAGTGACATCTGTAGATTTTTTATGAACCGGCATACATAGATTTTTTAGTGAACGTTGTATCGTGTTTGGGTTGTAAGCCCAGGGCCATTGTATAAAAGACTTACATACACGTTTTCTCATATAAATAGCTTCTTCTCTGTGAGACTTCTATAATGTATCTTAATTAATTAAGCATCCCTCTGGGGAAGAATTTGGGAAATTGTGTTCTCAGAACATACAGAATCAGAAGGAATTACGCACTATCGAAACCTCTCGGAATGAATAGGCTATTCTCGTAAATTCTCGAAACATCGAGAAAACGATAAACTATATAGGGTATCGAGGGTATTATACAAGGGATATTAAATACCGGCTACTGCGCAGTCAATGCGTGTCACAGTTGACAGCGGATTATTACCATAGAAAGCGAAATCGTACAGCGTGTGTTGCTAGCGCAATTCCTGCGATAGAACATCAAGAAAGTACCTAGCGTCAAGTGAGAAGTTTTCAAGTGCGGACCTGAACGATTTAAGAAACGTGCATCAGAATGTGAGGGACAATGTATTCAGGAGTGATAAAAGTGCAGCGAAGATTCTAAAACGAATTACGAAATTGGATAATTAGTGTGTGAATTAATCCAGAAATATTAAGTGACTGTAGATTTAACACGTCCAGTGCTGAAAACGCCTATAGGCGTTCTCAAAAACATTCGCTGTGTGCTGAAAACGCCTATCGGCGTTCTATACCTGAGGGTTGGTGCTAGACAATACATCGTATAGTTGGGTCAACTTCTTTCGCTTTTTTTGCGTTCCTTCCGTTTATGAACATAAAGTTCGTTCACACAGAAATTTTTGCGTGTTGTTTTTTTATATTTTTGATTGTTATTATAATATTTTTATGTAAGTATTATATTTTCCAATTTTTACGGAAAAACACTTTTCTTGTGTAATGAGAACTTTTCCATAATATAGCAATTTTCAGTGTTTTTTTTTAAATTCATATGTAAGAGTCTTCTAAGAGTAAAGACAATTTTTACGTGGTGTACAAAAAATATAACTGACCCAAAAATTTTTGAGTCAGTTATATTTTTTATATTTGTGTAGAACAAACTTTCTAGTGTAATATTTTTCAAGGATAATTTGTGCGCACTTCCTGCAAACTTCTGTAAATAAATATGATATATTATAATGTTTCTCAAAGGCATAGGATTTTAGGATTAGTGATAAAAAACAAAAAATTATAGAAAATATAATACATAATCTGACATTTCAAACTGAAGCAGTTCATATTTAAAAATGTATGAAAACATTGTTCTAAACCATACTGTAAAAGTTCTGTGCAGTTTTACATAACACTGTAAATGTAAATGGTAAACAAATAATAAAATAAAAAAATCTGGTTGGTCAGGCATTCAGGGCGAAAATAAAATGGATCTTTACATTTATTGTGCACATTTTTTTTCAAAATAATTTGCTTCGCTTTCGTTTTATTCGGTTAGTGTCTTTAGTACAAAATCTAGGAAAGTATAGTTTCATTAATAGCCAACGTCAGCTTGTTTGAATTATTCCTGCCTAAAAATAATTATAGCTTCTACTCTAGATCGCTTTTGTGAGAACGGTTGATGTATTTTTTTATATGTATGAAAATATTAATATCGGTAACAATTTTTATGAAAAAGTCTAATGGAACACTACTGTTATCCTTTACTCCCTACACAGTAGACAGTGTCTGAATTGTAAAATATCTGAATAAGATAAGATATGCAATAATAATAATTTTTGAAAAATAATTATTTTGGTGAATAATATTGACCAGATATATTTTTGGGCGAGTGTAAACGCACTACACGACATTTGTCATTGAAAAAACAGTGGTGTGTTTATGGCGGTGCTGACCGCCTGGAGAGAACTAATGGGTTTATGGGGGTAAATGACAATGAATTATCCCCAAAATCATTCTCTTAAGAATTTTAAATATTGGCTAAATTTTCAGCACCGAGATGATGTCGAAGAAAATCGTTCATTAAGGATAGTGCTTGTTAAGTTCGTGTCCAGTGATTTTTGTAAAATTGATAAAAACTTTGATATAGTTGGAGTGTTTCGTTCGCCTCCCATAGCCACGTCCCGCGACACTATGAATGGTTAATATAAGTTAATGATATTACTATTTATTGTTAAGTAAATAAATACACATAAAAAAGGAAAATAGTTGCAACTGCGACGGGTGCGGAATCGCTGGGAAAGGGTAAGTAAAAGCAGAAGTAACAGTAAAAAAGAAAAAATAGGCAGAGGAACAATGAACTTGTGGCAGATGTGATTGCGCTCAGCAGACCACGTTTCTACAGTTAGTTCTCTGCACTCTCCGCTCCTGATTACGCGAGGAAGATAAAGCCTAGGGCTTCTTAAGGAGGCAAATTTTATATAAAAAATAATCATAAAAATATTAAACTTTATTTAATTCCATTTTAAAAAAGAAAACATTGTTTTACTTTAAATGTTTCATTTTAAATGATCTCAGTTTTTCTCGACCGATGACTATTTTCTAGTGCAGTTTATCGGGCTATTCTGCCGTGTGAGTCCGAGCACTGCGGCTTTGGTTTAACCTAGAATTGAAGGGTTCATCATCAGAGTCGATATCGCTAATTCTACGTTTAAGGGTCGGTTGTACCAATGTGGTTTACAGTAATCTTTCATTTAAAGCGTAGATTTTTACGTTTACCACTAACAGAACAACCCGCCTTCGTAAAAATTTATGCTTTTAACGAATTTTTACTATAAAACAAGTTAATGCAGCTGGCCTTTGCGACACGGCGTTTAAAACAATAGAAAACTTAATATGTATAATTATTAATATCGTCACGGCTGCTGATAATCAAAAAGCAATCCACGGTGGCGAATTACTGGTTTTATAAATAGTATTAATACTTTCATTAAATCTACATACTATCGAAAAAAAAAATACACTGTACCTGTATCTAGTCAAGGTAATATAAATTCTTCAATCAGTATTTTTAATGCAATTTCAAACTGCATTAACTGTTTATATAATTATTTGAAAGAAACGTGTCTAAACTATATAATGGACAATTATTGTAATGCAACCAAAGAAAATGAATACGACCTTTCTTGAGTCCAAGGGTATATGACTGATTTTAATGCTGACAGATATCAGGTCCTTATCTATTCAATTATCGTTTTGTATAGAAAAATTCTAACTATTTTTTTTTAAAATTATACATTAAATTAATCGAAGTATTGGGTTTTTAATCACAAGTATTTATGAATCCCTTTTGTTCCACATTCTTCTCAATCAACATACGACACTAATTAGACCATGTAGATTTACGACTACTTCCCAAAGCTCTCATATAAAATTCCACAGTCGCAAATATAATACATTAATAAATTACACAAATAAGTACGTCCCATCTGTTTTTAAGTGTTGGGGGTAGTAAACATCGAATAAGGAGGACTGTCGTTAATCTACGTCTTGTCTATTTTAATGTGTTGGGTTGACTATCACCAGAATAAATAATAAACCACGGCAAAGAGAATAGAACGAAATATTTTTCTACCTTGGCATACCACTTTTGCTTCGGCTACATTCATAAACTTTCTCAAGCGTGCCCTACGGTCGTTGATGACAAAATAACAATATTTTTAATTTAAAAATAGGTCGAAAAGTTGGCTTTTTATATGTACGAGGCGTTAATTACATAATACGTAATTATAAACAATTAAATATGTTTATGACAAATTTGACTTTATCCCCTTCAAAGTAATCCCCTTGGCTGGCGATGCACTTATCCCGATGGTGGTTCCAGGATTGGAAGCATTTCTGGAAGGCTTCTTTCGGGAGGGCCTTCCGCCGCTCTGTCGTGGCCTTCTCAATGTCGGGAAGGGTGTCGAAAAATTGTCCATACATCGAGATTTTAATTTTTGGGAGGACCCAGAAGTCGCGCGGTGCTAAATCCGAGGAGTGAGGCGGATGTGGACACTCAGGATCAGAAATGTGGCACGGCGCGCTATTGTGGTGCAGCATTCACTCGTCTCATTTGCAAATTACCAGTTAAAATGCTTTGTGCGAACCTGTACGAGAAGTCCAGTTCTTCGGCAAGCTCTCGAATAGTCAATCGCCTGTTTGAGCGGATCATTTCTGAGCCTTCTCGCACGCTTGCCTCTGTTTCTGAGGTCGAAGGACGTCCCGACCTTTGCTCGTCTTGAACAGACTCATTTCCGCTTTCAAATCACTAACACCACTCGTAGACAGTCTACATGGTCATCACATTATCGCCATGCACTGATTTTAACATTTTATGAGCTCCTTTGGCACTCTTTTGCTATTTGAAACAAATTGTTAGAAATCCATGATGCGCGACAGACACGGTAAAAATGATCCTACTTTCCGGGCTCTGGAAGTGGCCTGATAGGTCGCAACTTGTTCTTAACTAACTAACAACCATCAGGTCGTTTCCCCGTGGGAGTAGGCAGAGAGGATAGAGCGCTATACTCTTCTCACCTGACATACAACTTTCTCTTCATCGACATTTAAACATCTTCGCATGCAAGCTCGACAGTTGATGAGGCTTCTAACAGGACCATCTTCCAGTATCTGGTTAATCTGGCCATGCCACGTCTTCCGTCGTCGCCCTCTTTTTCTGGCGCCGTCAAAACTTGCATTATATATCTTTCTTACCATTCTTTCCTCATTCATTCGCTCAACATGCCCAAACCACCTGAGCGACACTATTTTTATTCTATGTATTATGCTACGATCAGCTTTACATTCATTACTAATATCTTCATTCTTTACTCTATCATACATGGATTTGCCACACATACGTCTAATGGATCTCATCTCCACTGCACTCAATCTATATATTAATTACTCCAACCAATGTCGTACGTTTCTGCATACGGATAATTTATGTTGCCAGTTTAAAAAAAAACATTTTAGAGTACATTAAAAAGATTAAAAAATATAGGAATACGAACAAACTGATATCAAAAAACATCCAAATCCAAATTATCGAAAATTAAAATATCGGAATTTATAGATTTTTTTAAATATTTTCGTGGAATCCGTGTATTCAAAACAGCCAACGTAATTGCAGTCAACGAATTTTTGTGCTGGCCATACCACAGAATGACGCTTTATGACATTGACAGTAAGTATACGTTTACGCTTTTCTTTTTATTGTTTTTGCATTAATCTTGCTTCAATAAACTTTCAAAACATTTGTTTATTAAACATTTATTACGCTTTATATTTTATTTAAACTGCAAAGTGAACTTAACCTTAGATAAACATCTCTCACATAACCTCAAAAGTCTCACAGCGCGTGGCGCGAATGTCATTTTACGTGTCATTTTCTCCGTATTTATACATAAAAATTATTATTTTTCAGAATTCCGATGGAAGACTCAACATCACAAACCGGCAATTTGATAATGCGATTGAAAAAATGCCAGACGTAGAGTGTCAAATATAACAGAAGAGGAATGTGAAAGAAGGAATGCTGACCAGCGGGAACGTAAAAATGCTAGGCAAAGAGTGTATGCTGAAGGAAGAAATGCGACATCTTATTTTAAATGTGCCATTAACATTTTAGGTGCCAATCATTGCAAAGCGGTTCATTTTGGTGCTAAAAAGGGTAAGTTACTTCATAGCTGTTGCCACAATGGAAAAATATCCCCGCAAGTACTGCCGCAATATCCAGAAGAAAACAGTAATGAGTCTAAAAATTTTAAGGAATTTATTCGACAGTACAACTGTGCTAATGCATTTGCATCTTTCCGTATTGTTTAAAAATTTCAGGTGAAGTATATCGTAGAAGTTTGCAGAGTGATGGAGAGGTGCCGGCATATGCGCAACTATATGTTTACGATTCGGATGAAGCAGTCAGGGTACGTATGAGCCATCCGTCTAACCTTAGATGTCAACAAAATATAATGGAAACTATTGATAATGTCATCCGTCGTGTAAGTCCATATGCTCTCCAATACAAAAGGTTGAAAGAAGCGGTTGAGGAAGAATAATCTATAGTTGCAGAGCACGGGGGCCAGATGCGGAATATTCAACTACTCTTTTCGCGTTCTTCGTTAGATGACCAAAGAAGGTATAATGCTCCATCTAATAATAATGAAGTCGCCATTGTGTATGTAGCAGATTACGAAGGTAGGTTACCGCCAAACGTAGATGTTGCTGTTCACCCTAAGAATGTAGGAGGTCTCCAGCGTATTAATATGTTATCAAAACATTTAGATCCGATGGTTTTTCCATTGTTATTTCCATCAGGTGAATTTGGTTTGACTCTACAGCCTTAAATAATACAACATTAACTGCATGGTTTAAACTTAACCAACAAGATAATGAGGCATGTAATATTAAGTATCAGGATTTAACTAATTTCTATGTTTTTTCCAGCAATAAGCAGTGGAAGAAGAGGCAACGTGGCGGGGACAAGATTATTGGTCGCATGTCCCCCGTTTCTCCTAGAAATATAGAATTATACCATTTAAGACTTATTCTTTTACAAGTGACTGGCGCTACGTCCTTTGAATTTTTGCGGACTGTTAATGGTTGTCTACTTCCTACATTTCGTGATGCAGTATGAGAATTAGGACTCATCGATGATATTGGAGAATGGCAGCGTTGCATGGCTGAAGCTTCAACGTATATGATGCCCAAAGCTCTTCGTGACCTATTTGTCTTATTAATGATTCATTGCCTCCCACCAGATCCGTTGCAGCTGTGGAACGATTTCAAAGATTTGATGTCAGAAGACTTTAGTCGTCAAGGTGCTACAGCAGAAATTGCACAAAATTGTTCCCTTTTGTATATTCAAAAGGCATTAATAAATGAAAATTCTTCTTGCACATCACAGAGTTTGCCGGGACCAGATTACAGCAATACTTATAATGAAGTGGTTGATATTAATTTAGCATTAGAAAGTTCTTTAGGGTTAGAGATGGCTGGAAAACTCAATCGAGAACAATATTGTGCTTTCGACAGTATATTAAGTAAAAAATTTCAGATGTACCTGAAACAAAAAAATGTTTCTTTATTGACGGTCCTGGTGGCACAGGTAAAACGTTCCTTTATAAGACTATTATACATACTTGAAGAGGAAAATCTAAGAAAGTTTTATCTGTTGCTTGGACAGGAATATCAGCAATTTTATTACCAGGTGGACGTACATGTCACATGGATTTTAATTTACCTCTTGATTTATAGAATAACACAACATGCAGAGTGACATCCAAGAACCGTGCAATTATAAGTGCAGCTGATGTTATCATCTGGGATGAAGCACCGATGGCGCCAGTTAAAGCTTTAGATATAATTGAACATACTCTGCACGATATAATGGGTAATAATGATATTTTTGGCAATAAAGTTATCATTTTGGGCGGCGACTAGACAAATTCTACCAGTTTCTCGAAGGGCTGCTCGCGGTCAGTTAGTAGCGACATCTATTAAAAACAGCCAACATTGGAAAATTTTTACTATTTTAAATTTGAAAACTAATGTCCGCGATTTAGAAGGTGAAAATTCATTTACACAGTGGCTTTTAGATTTAGGAGATGGAAGCTGCCTCATGTGGAAGGAAAGTATGCGTCATCAGTGCTTATTCCAAATGAAAGTGGAAGTCAAAATGTTGCTCAAAGCATATATAATGAAGTACATTCTATAGTGTATGTTCCCTAATGAGTAAACGAGCGATATTGTGTCCAAAGAATGAACATGCTCGATTGGTTAACGAAGATGTACTCGGGCGTTTAGAAGGTCCAATCTTTACATTTTATTATGTGGATAGTATTAAAGATGATGGTCGTGAAATGGACTACAAAAAGATATATTTTTAAAATACATTCATTTATCAATAATCATTAAACTAAAATGCTATGTAATTTATTAATAAATAAGACGCTGTAATTTTATCGATAAAAATAAATACAAATAAGAATTCGAGAGCTGTTTCATTTTTTTGTATGTCACTGACAGATACCTGACAGATACATAGACAGTAAAACCTGATTTTTTCACTGAAATTTTGTCTGTCATTGACAGCTACCATAGACACTAAAACCTGATTTTTTTCTCCTCAATGTTGATGAATTCATTATTTTAAGACCAGCCAAACTTAAAAACTCAAAGTTGACAGCATCACAATGTTATACAGTAACTGTCAAGAAACAAAAAAAGAAATATTGCTTACTTCAGAATACGGCCGATTATCAAATTCTATTAACTTTGTAACAGTAAGGAAAACAATTGTGTTTGTTGCAGAGCAAACACAATTGGCCGCGGGACGACCGACACAATAGCAAAAATGGAAATTTGCCAGATACAATTGGCCGCGAAGCGGCTGACGTAGGCATAGGTAAACAATTGTGTTTGCTGCACAGCAAACACAATTGGCCGCGCAGCGGCCATCGCTGGCCGCGGGGCGGCCGTCATTGGCCGCGAAGCGGCCACAATAGCCGCCCGCACAAAAGCCGATTGCTTTCCTGCTAGTCTACTTTTGTTCCTCTTCTGCCAGCTCCAGGCTTTACTTCCATACATCAGTGTCGGTACCAGAACTCCATTATGTACCGCTAGTTTTGCCTCGGTAGACATTAGAAATTATTGCATTCAAAGCACCGTTCACCTTTTCTCGGCAGTCACTCTCCTCCCTATATCTTTCTCAACATTCCCTCTTGTATCGAACATACTTCCCAAGTACACAAACTCATCTACTTGTTCCAAACATTCAACTTGTTCTCGCTTGTCACTATTATTATCAAAGGAACAGGCTACCGGGATCGATACTTCACATCAATGTAGCATCAGCAGTTGTTGCTATAAAAATTCATTCGCCGTATTTTTATAGGTACGCATTCCAACTTATTGTATCCAGGACGGACTGCCGTTCCAGGTGTCGGAATCTCGGCGGAAGACCGAAATACCGCGGGGGAGGCGCCATGGAAACCGCTCGGGAAAGTTCAATAATAATTCACGCAGAGTAAACACAAGAGCGACCGCCAGCTCTGCCGAGAAAACGGACCGATCTATCAAGCCGTGGAGAAGCCCAGCGATCGACTCGAGCGAGGACGGAAATAGTTCTTATAAAATTTCTCCCGCTGAATGACTACCTGGAGAGTGAAAATATCATTATTATTAGCTGTTACCCGTTAAAGATGACGGATAATTGTATATAGCATTTTTGGCGCTCCACGGAGCAACATGCGTTGACGGCCGGTTCGAGTTTGGTGACCCGAGATTCAAGCCCCATCTCCGACCGTTTGATTTCGTTTTTTTAGCCGAGAATTCGAATGAAAATACGGATGTTACACGATGTTACGAGAACAGACGGGAATAGACGGACGGACGGACGGATAGACAACGATATATAGTGTAACGGAGCTAGTCTACTATAATACTTTACAGGTAGATTCTAGTAGCGTACGTATTAGGTAGTAACGTAAATTGTTCAAGTCACAATGACTTAATGTTAATAACTTCTTCAATAACAGCTAAATTACTTCGTGGCAATTTTATTTATATTAATAAAAATAAAAAAATTGTTAAAAACCACTACCTATTTGAAGACCCCATGGCAAGAAGTTGTTAACTAACATTTTTGTCAAAAATGAGTTAATAAGCCCTCTAAACTAAATAATCTACGCTGTTTCCATTGGAAATAAGTTCAGAACTTAAAAATAATAAGAACATGTTCAAATCATAGGAATGAACACGTTAACTACACTTTTTCATAAAAATCAAATCAGTTACTAATGGGAAGAATATGTTATCTTCAATAATAACATGTTCATACCATCATTCTGAAATGAACACGCCTTTTAATTTGATTGGAATATTTATGGTTAATATAAATTTTATTCTGGCAATACTGTCATATATTTGTCAATGTAAATATATATTATTTTTCAATAATTTTAAATGGTACATACCATGTTTTGTATTATTATTTAACATGCCAGTTATTTTGTAATTTTGGATAATGGATGGTAAAAACGGATAGCACTTGAAGGGTTGTTTGATGTTCGTGTTTTACCAATTTTAAAACGATGTTATTCTATTAAAAATGAATTCCAGAGGCGAAAAAATGGTTGTAACTACATTTTTTTAGGGAAAATTAGTATATTTTTACTTTTTTTGCATTAATGCATTTTTTTACTTTGTAAATACTTTTTTGATATTTTAGTGACATAAATTAATAAAAAATAATTTTGAATTAGCAATAAAACATATGTTTCAAAGGCGAAATGCAAATGTCTAATTATCTCAAAATGACTTGAATGTTAGTTAACAACTTCTTGCCATGGGGTCTTCATTTATTATTCACAATATTTTGAGATGTTAAAATTTTTGAAGAACATTTATTTTTGAAGAATATATAAAAAATATATGAAATGTATTTCGGAATGAATAAAAAGGATATTGTTTTAAAAACTCCAAATCAAAAATATAGATATCTCATACCAACGGCGACATCTGTACCTACTAGTTAATGGAAATGACAAATGTTCAAAACCCCAGAGGGCGGTAATAAAAACCCAACTCATATATGGAACAAAGTCTGCAAAGTTAAGATACACATATACGACTTTTGATAGATGTGGTAGTCTATCATGGGTGGAATTGGTGAACGTTACATTGTGTAAAGTGATCACTTAAGCCAGCCCTACGAAAGGTCGTAAACCTTATGAACACCCAAAAAGACTTCCATACCTAATTTTCCATATAAAAAATAACTTCGTCTATAATGTATCACTATTTTTATTAAATTATCAACATGTTTCCGGGCCCATGGACCCTTCATGAGGAAATAACATAGGATGACAGTTGGATAAATTAGAAATTAAATGCAAATTAAATATTATAAATAACTAGGTTCTATTGGCAAATACGTAGTAGTTTGTTAATGTCTATACTTCGAATTTAATTTTTAATATACGATAGTACCTACCTACGCTTCGAAATATGTTCTCAATAAATAGTGGGTTTATAGGTAATGTTTTCATTGTATTAATATTAATTCAATAGTTATGGAGATTAGTGACTTTAATGGTGCATTATTTTGTTTCAAATCATATATTCATTCATTTAAATATCGTAAAATCATTAAAATAAGTAAAAATTTATTGCAAATTTAAAAATGTACAACTTTATTACCTAATATTGAACATTTGTTAATTGTTTTAGTACAGCTTTATTACCTCAATAGTTGTAGTTTTATACTCGTAAGAACACATATTTTGCATACACATAAATATTTTGTGACGAAGGGTGATTTCCAAGATACTGAAAACGAATTTTTGGCCGTAGCCTGTCGATTAATGCTTATATTTTCTTAATTATAATAAATAATGTTAAGTTTATTACTTTTATAAAATTAGTTTATAAAACAAAGGTTATATCTAAGTTATCGTCCTAAAAATTTTAGTCTATCATATACATTCTGCTATAAATTAATAATAAAAATCAACATTTTCGATAAAAAAAACACCGAAATATGTATTTGTAGTGAATGTTCAGCCTTAAAGATAATATTTTTAACAATATTTTTATATGGAGGTATTTATGCAGGGTGTACCAGAGCTAGCAGCAGAAACTTGGCTAGTAGATTCCTGCCTATGTTAAGAGTCTAAAATGTTCAAGCAACCATGACCTAATATCAATAGTTATGGAGATATGCAATGTCAAAGTTTGCATTTTTTAAAAATATTTCTTACTTATTTTTTGCAAAAAGTTGAACTATCATTACAGCAACTTATGTCGATTATATAAAATTCATTTGCTTTAATACAAGTCGAATAAAATGATAAAAACCTTGCAAAAATTGAAAAAAGTTTTTTTAACAAGGTTTTTATCATTTTGTTTAGGTTGATGTTAGGTCATGGTTGCTTGAACATTTTAGACTCACGTCATAGGCAGGAATCTCCGGCCAAGTTTTAGCAGCTAACTCCGGTACACCCTGTAGGTATATGAGAATAGTGGATGGAAGTCTATTATACGATGGTGAACGTCGCATTGTGTAGAGTGATCACTTAAGCCAGCTCATACAGGTTGTAAGCCCTAAGGCATTGTATAAGAGACTTCCATCTACTTTTCTCATATATAAATAGCTTCGTCTCTGTGAGACTTCTATAATTTATCCTTAATTAATTAAAGATAATCCTTGCACTGTCCACCATAGATTTTTAAAATATGGACTTATTCCTGATTGGCATTATCATTCCAACCGATGTTGATTCGAATCAGTTTTTCTAAAAAATTCATCCGATATGTTTGCATATCGCATTCCTTGCATTCCAAAAATAAACGTATTTTCCGTTTGAAGGTCATTATCATATTGAGTTCTTCCAACATCGTACTGATTCGTGTAAACCTATTTCTTTTCAATATTATTTTGCATATATACTTCACTAGCCAAAAATAAAACGCTGTTGCAGTATATGAAGAACAATAATAGAGTTGTGTACTATTTTATATACTCGGTACGCCCATACCTCGCTGTACGGCCGCTCTTTATACGGCTTTTTGCTATAGCGGCCATCGTTACTTGTGGCTTAGTTTAATGTTTTACGTAGTGATGTTAATGTATAGCTTATTCAACGCAAGCGATCGTTGGGGGACGACCCAATGCAGAAATCCGTAGAACCCGCGACGTAGAAGACATTGTACGATGGAGCAGGCAGAGAAGGCGTTACTGGAGGGATCATGTCGAGAGAATGGACCAGAAGAGACTTCGGAGACCGCCAAAGAGATGTAGAGAAAGCTGGTCCTCGTCACAAGAACAGGACTGACACCTGTTAACACAGATCACAGATAAAAGAGGAAGAAAAAGAAGATCGTTGGGGTTTGACAAAGTTGGTTGGGGTTTGATATAGTATAGTATTCCATATAATAAATTGTATAACATTATATATATACGTGAAGTGTCGGTGGGATAGGCGCAAGGGAAGATGTTTGGAATGCGAGCAGGAGGGACAGAGACGAGAGGTTAGATTTATATTAAATTAAGGGATAGGAGAATACTTGCGGATCTGTCTGTGCTACAAAGGTTATTCAACGGAACCATGAATAGGTACATCAACTTATACTCGCTAAATCCTTGTCTTGGAACCTTATCACATTTCAGTCAGATCGCCATAGAAACAACAACGGTCTTCTTCTTCTTCTTCTTCATCATCAGCCTTCGTCTCTCCACTGCTGGATATAGGCCTCTTCCTTCTCTTTCCATCCTTCCTTGTTGTTTGCTAATTGTAGCCATTTCTTTCCCCCCACAGTGGCTATATCATCGGCCCAACACTTTTGAGGTCTTCCGATGCCTCTTTTATTCTCCCAAGGTCTCCATTTCAAAACTCAGGGAGGTCATCTTGTAGCATCCTGCCCTGCAACGTGTCCTGCCCATTGCCATTTTAGCTTCGCTACACGATCCATGATATCCACTAGTTCTGCGCCTAATTTCGTCATTTCTAATTCTTAGGCTAATTCTAACTCCAAGCATGGATCGTTGCGTGCATTTGAGCTTTTCTACACATTTCTTTGTAAGGTTCATAGACTCCAATCCATACGTCATCACTGGCAGTATGCATGATTCAAAGGCTTTTCTTTTTAGGCTAATTGGGATCTCTTTGTTCTCGAAGATATGTTTGAGTTTACCAAAAGCAGCCCAGCTTATTCCTATTCGTCTTGGCAATTCTGCTGTTTGGTCAAACATCGGTCAAAACATCAAAATCAATAGAATTTGCAGTTTATATAACTAGTTGTGTCGACGGGACGTGGACACGGTGGATGTGTTTAGCAGTTCTTAAAACAACTTTAAGAAAAGAGTCCGCACAAATATACACACGAGCGGCGAGCGGCAGAGCGTCAGAGCGCCAATGCGCCAGAGTAGTAAGGGGCACATTGACGCCACAGTACTGAGCTTAGTCATATCGTGGCCGGCTTCCCTCACTACTCGGGTGCATTGACGCTCTGCCGCTCGTATCGTACAAAAGGCCTTAGCCTCTCCTGGTGTATTGTATTTTTTTTAATGTTTATAATTTTCGTCCCAAACTGAGTCTTAAAAAACTTCATTTCTTAATAAAGCGCGACATATTTACTTAGACAAACTTTTTAAGAGTATTTAGTTTGACATTTTTATATTTAGTTGTTCGAAGAATATTTTTTCTTCTGAAAGAAGACTCATCCACCCCTCATCATCCTCTTCATCGTAATACACTTGCATGGTTTAACTTTTTCAATTTTTAGTACACAAACAATCCTGGTGAAGAGAACATTGTTCTCGAAACATGTAGATTGTATATTGACCTAATAAAGTGGTGAAAACAAAGTGATTTGTAAAAAATGTCCTTAGGTTTTCACGGCCGTTCAGAATCTTCTGTGTATAGTTTTCTGGGATATTCTGCCGTGTATATGTGACCTCTCTGGCCAACGTTGGCCAGAGAGGTCACATATACACAGCAGAATATCCCAGAAAACTATACACAGAAGAAAGTGATTTATGTTTTGTTTTCATTTTTATAATTGTTTCAAAATTAAAAGCTCGTTGTAACTTTTTTAAACAAATGTAGTAGTTTTAAAGTAAAAAAAATTTTAGTCAAATGCAGCAGAACCACAGTGTGTATCTACCAATAAATTTCGGTTAGTTCATGTCAATATATTTTGGTGGCCTGAAGTGTGCGAGTGTTTTTTTTTAATTATTCCTTTTTTAAATTAATTATATTTTTCTAATGTGCATTTCTTTTTAGCAAGTGCATGCTGCATTAGTACTGCTGAATTGGAGAGTTGATATAATCATTTTTTTGCTGGTAAAAAAATCAACGTCTTTGTGTATGCCTTTTTAATTAAAATAAAACTTGTCTGTATCTCTGCGCTGTTAGATACAGGCCTCCCCCGAGGATAGCCAATTATTCTATCTTCAGACCTTCTCTTCCATCTGTTCCAGACGGCCAGCACCTACCAAGACCTTCCATCCTGTCGTCCACCATCTCCTCGACAAGTCACTTATTTAAAATACACTCGGGAAGAATACGAAGAACGCTCTTGAAACAAAATTTCGCCGGTTCTGCATAATTTGTGTAACTCTGATATAATATGCGTCTCCCGAAATGAAAGTGTTCTCTCGTAACGCGTGACGTATAGGAGTGTGGGCCCGGTGAACGTGGTAGAAAATAGTTGTAAGAGATGAGAACATCGGAGTGGCTGGACCAGTGTCCGATGAAAGCAGAGATCTGCCCACTCCACTACTGTTTTGGATGCGGTTCCAAAAAAAACATCCATTCTCGAACAGGGTTGCCACAACCGATGTAAAAAATATTATTATTTATTTTCATTATTTACTATTTAAATTATAATGCAATTTGGGAAACAGTATTTAAAGGATTACCTTTCATGTAACTTTTTAATAAAAATAGAATAATAGAAGATGTAAGAAATCATATAAAAATACAACAAAAACTACGGATTTCAATGGAATCATTTCTTTTTTACTCCCTTTATAATTAACTCGTGGCGTCTGCTTGCTTGCTTGCCGGCTTGCCCTCGAATATTTTTTATACATTATAAATAAATTTTTATACCTTAATATAAATTTTTAACCCTTTTCCCATGATCCAATCGAGCTGAAACATTGCAAGCAGACTCGTGGCGACGATCAAGAAGATCTATCAAATTTTCGTTAAAAAAATTAATAATTTAAGTATAATTTTGGATTTTTCAAATTTTTAATGTTTTTTTCATACGAGTTGTATGGATATTTCAACGCATATGGTACACGCGAAACCCGAAAATGAGAAAGGGAGTATTGGAAAAACTTGGTTT
The DNA here is from genome assembly GCA_016648135.1 of Agrypnia vestita. Lineage (NCBI taxonomy): Eukaryota > Metazoa > Arthropoda > Insecta > Trichoptera > Phryganeidae > Agrypnia > Agrypnia vestita. The sequence goes on along the minus strand of JADDOH010000748.1, from coordinate 201,022 downwards.
TTATGGGTTACTTTTTTTATATTCAAGATATTTTCTATTTTAAGTTTATAAAATATTCGTGACGTGTGATCAAAAATCTGCCCAACTTGCTATTAGTTAGTAAAAGTTATACTGTAATGGATCACTTCTTTGTAAAATAAAATTTCAATGTAGTATCTGTATGGATATTGAATTATGTGCTTATAATTTCATTTTATATTTTTTATACAAGAACAATGCAATTCGGTACGTGGGTACTGTATTTAGTGTGTACTTATTATTTTTTTATCCGTCGACGGAGAACTGTTATTGATGGCAATTCTAGTTTGCAGTGTACCTACCTGGACAGAATGAGCTTGCGCATTCTATCCAGGTATATAACAATTACAAATTATCGAGTACTAGCCTATCCGTGTTTTCAGTATTTTAGTCATCTTTTATCAATTTGTATTAACCTTAACCTATAGATATGTGTCGTCGCGGACTTTTTTTATAGAACTTTTCGAGTTCTACAACTTCTCCATAGAAAGTATTTAAATATCTCTCTCCGTTAAGGCAGCGTTCGTAAAAAACGCATCCCTCGACCATTTTTTCGTCGACTTTAGTTGTAAAATAGGTCAGGTAAACTAGGTTTTATTTCAACGGAATAATATACAGCCTATATCTATCCTGAATGTCCATTCTAAATATCGGCGCGAACATTTTTGAAAGTTCTAATGCATAAAAGTACCGCGTTAAATATTTCCAAATAAAGTGCATATTACGTGAATTTCATAGCAGCGAAAACGTGACAATCCCTCCCTCACTCCACACAAGAAGCATAATTATTTTTGGTGAGGTATAACATATTTAGAAAAATTGAATTGTAAACATTTTCTAGGTATCATTGCAATAAAATTTTATATATATTATCAATTAAATAAATTTAAAAAATGTGCATCTCAATTTATATTTATTTTTAAATACGAATAATCTATATTATAATTACTCCAACCAATGTCGTACGTTTCTGCATTTGGATGATGATTTCTATTTGTATACAATAATTTTGCCGCGTTGTTTATCGGGTCCTGTGGCGCAATGAATAACACGTCTGACTGCGGATCAGAAGATGCCAGGTTCGAATCCTGGCAGGATCGAATTTTTTTTTTACGGTCGAGAATATTTTTTTTTGTTGAAATTTTAATTACATTTTTGGTTTAGAACATTCAAATTTGTTTATGTAAAAATTAAACAAAGATAAATTTTTTATAATGTTGTATAAAAGTAATCAACACTGCGAGAAGAGAAGAGAGTAGGTACCTACGTATCGAACTATGGTTTATTCCGCTCCGACTTATTAATCGGTTAGAAATTTTGAATAAATACTTTGTCTTAATTATATCTAAACTACCCGTAATGAAAAATGGAAGTTTGCCAGATACAATTGGCCGCGAAGCGGCTGACGTAGGCATAGGTAAACTATTGTGTTTGCTGCACAGCAAACACAATTGGCCGCGCAGCGACTATCGCTGGCCGCGGAGCGGCCATCATCGGCCGCGAAGCGGCCACAATAGCCGCCCGCAGGCCCTAGCAGTAAGCAATCGGCGAAGCCGATTGCTTTCCTGCTATTGTATATTCGGTTCCTTTAGAAGCAATTCTCGCCTGCGGTTGGCAGCCCTGTCGCTCAGATTTCATCTCGGCTCCATATTACGGGAGTCAGTGTAATATAGTCGTCCAGATCAGTATTGGTCCATCGAGGTCTTGCTTAGTACGCTCTCCGTGAAGTTTGTGTTCCGTTCCGCGTCGAAAGGGAAATCTCGCAACCCCCCTGCACGCCAGCTCCAAATAGCCGCAGTGTCAAAAGGTGAGTCGAAATAACAAATAATAACAACATCGTTTGTGTATTTTTGCAATTTTTTTTTTTGAGAATTTTGGTCATGAAACGTGAAATATATATTTATTTTTAAATTGCAAAAGGAATACGATCGTTGTGAATGTTGTGTTGACTAGCCCGTCAAAAATACACTTACTACTTTTAGATGTTTGAATTAAACTTTACATTTTATATTTCAAGCACTACAAATACACAATTGTCTTTTAAAATTATTTTTATTAAATATTTTTTTAAACAATATGTTGGAAATTCTTATTTTTAATAATGCTTTGATGACAATATTTTTGGTCAATGTGCAAGTGTTCTCGGAAAATTCACCTTGATAAAGAAAATTATTATATAGAAAATTATATACATTTTGGCTGTGGGTTAAGGCTGTGAAAACGACGCCATCTAGCATGGCGTAATGTATTGATAGCGTTAGTCACGAACTTTTTGACGTAGAGAATTATGTTTTATTTAATTTCTTATATCTCATTATTATTTGAGGCATCTCATAGTTATTAGTGACGGACATTTTTAGGCAGAAAATTATATATTTTGACTAATAATTAATACCAATGACATATGCGATATAGTAATGGATGCACGTATTGGTTAGAATTTTAATGAGACTGAAATAATTAAAAAATTTAATTCCGAGTATTTCATAGTAATATATTTTTTTATTATAAAACCCGTTAAACTAGTATTTATATTATACTCAATACTGTTTACAATTTATTTATCTTTAATACACTTTTTACTATTAATTTTTTTTTTTTATCATTAATTGTGAACCTATTGTGTGAAAAATTATTGATTCGCGATGTACATTTATGTAAAATAATTGTATGTAAAAAAAAATATTGAACTACTTATTTATGCGTGATATTTTTATATTTATATATTTAATAATTTATTATTTTTCATTGTTAATTATTAACTAACCGTATAAAGTGTATTAAGTGTATTATATTATTACGTGGCGTGGCTCGCTCGAAAAATGAAATGGCACAACTCGTAAAATAAATCTTTTATTATCGCTTGTACATTATCTCTCACATTTTACAATCGCTCACAACGCAATACTACTGCTATTTTTTATTCAAACACAAAAGAACAGCTCTCTTTTGTTTTTCTACTCGGGTAAGAACCCTTCCATTTCTTCGCTATTTATTAATCATGTTAGTTCTTATTTCAACCACTGGGCATTCCGGCCTGCCGTTCTGCGTGTGACACTTTTCTATGGAACTGTCAAATGTCAACGAACAGCTCGTTACACAGCCTCCCTCTCTCAATACTGTTCGTCCCGAACAGGATCATTGTTGTCCCCATGAGATCTCCAAATTCCCATGCTGCCACACTCCAATACACGAGCGCGTGTTCTCACATCTCAATCGTCATTGATTCATTTTCTTTTCAGCTTATCGCGTGCCTCAATTCGCTTCTTCGTTGCACGGAACCTCTCTGCTTCCTCGAACATTTCTTTTTTTTTAAATCCTCAGCAAAAATGATTAGCACTCCAGATCGATACTTGGAAGTTCCATCCACCTGGGTCAAAGACGAGCACGCTACGCTTGCCCTTTGAATTTGTGTTGAACTCGTAAGCCCGCGCCGCCACAGTGAGCTCATTGATGATCTGCAGCACGTTGAGCTTGACTGTCCTGACCACATTCCTGATAGCTTGTCGCTGAGAGTCACTGAAGTAATCTGTTATAGCCAGAACTGCTTCCTTCACACTCTGGTCCACGTATGCTTCGGTCGTCTGTTCGATCTCGTCCAACACCATAGGACTAATTTCATCGGGAGAGATTTTCTTGTTCTCCCCTTTGTACCCTACTTGCACCATGGGCTTGTCCTCCACGGTGACTACGCAGAAGGGCAAGGGCTCCATGTCCTCCTGTATCTTGAGATCGGTGAACTCGCGCTGCTCGGCGTCGAACACAGTATTGCTGAGGTCCATCGCAAACTGGTCCTCGGCCACATTTTCCATCGTCGCAAACTGGTCCTCGGCCACATTTTCCATCGTCACCTGGTCCTCAGCCGCATTTTCCGTCGTCACCTGGTCCTCGGCCGCATTTTCCACCGCCACCTGGTCCTCGGCTGCATTTTCCATCGCCACCTGGTCCTCGGCCACATTTTCCATCGGCCTCTCACTATCGACGAAGGTCATTTCTGCAGGTGTTGTCCCATTTCCTTGGTCATTCCTAATGTTTGAGGGCGCCGCCGTTTTGTACTGCCTGTGGTTGCTATCCTGTAAACATCGTTCGTCGAATGTAGAAGGCTTTTTCCCTGTCGACCCCGTAGCATTCTCTACTTGAACCTTCTGGCAATTTCTTATTTCATCCCGAAGTTTCTCGATTTCATGTTGTGTCTTTTCAGCGTCACGTTTTACGTCTTGTCGAAGATCCTTGATATCTTCTTGAAGATTATTGACATCCAGTTTGTGATCTGCAATTCTTTTTGTTGCTTGTCAACACTTTCCCTAAGCTCCTTGATGCTTCCTAATTTGACGTCCAACAACATTCCCAATTTTTGCTGCTGTTCCTCTTTGTCTTCTTGGCGTTTCCGCTCCTGTTCTTCCTTGTCGTCTTGGCGTTTCCGCTCCTGTTCTTCCTTGTCTTCTTGGCGTTTCCGCTCCAGTTCTTCCAGCATCTTCATTATCATATCGCATTCCGCATCCGAAAATTCCTCCATGGTTGCCATTTCTTCCTGTGCCACGATCTTCACGTTGATTTCTTAAAAATCTCCCGAATCCCACTTCTGACACCAGTTGTTACGTGGCGTGGCTCGCTCGAAAAATGAAATAGCACAACTCGTAAAATAAATCTTTTATTATCGCTTGTACATTATCTCTCACATTTTACAATCGCTCACAACGCAATACTACTGCTATTTTTTATTCAAACACAAAAGAACAGCTCTCTTTTGTTTTTCTACTCGGGTAAGAACCCTTCCATTTCTTCGCTATTTATTAATCATGTTAGTTCTTATTTCAACCACTGGGCATACCGGCCTGCCGTTCTGCGTATGTGACACTATTCTATGGAACTGTCAAATGTCAACGAACAGCTCGTTACAATATATTATCATATTCAAATATTCACAAAATACTCAAACTTGTACTCTAATGTCACTAAATTAGGGTCATCAGTGACCTGTTGTCGGTCTGTATGTTAATATATATATATATAATATATTCTATATATATATATCTATATATATAGATATATATATCTCTATATACGTCAATTGAAAGAAGTTGCGTGTAATACAAGCCTATGGAATGTTTATTGTTATTTTCCCGAATATTATTTTAATTAATAAGCAAATTTGGCTGCTGACCACACGTATATCTGATATTTTTATCTCTATATCTTTATATATAATCTTAATGGTGGTTATTATTAAGTCTAATAAAATATGTCATCTTGTGCCAAATTCCTATAATCATTTTTGAATTCGCTTTGTAAATACAACACTAATAAATTAAACATTCACCAACAATTTGTTAACATGATGCATAATTTATATACTCGCTAAAATTATAAAAAAAAACAAAAGTGGACTGAATTCAGTGGAAATTCGGTGGCTCAGACGTAAGTGTGGAAAACTTGCGCGTGATAGAATGAAGAATAAACAAAGAATAAGGAGAGAACCTAAAACTGTTTGTAGCGTAATCGATATAAATAATGAAGGTTCAATCAAATAGTTGGGCATGTGGAACGTGCGAGTGAGGAGGGTATGGTAAAGTAGGCTTATGAACTGAGTGTTGAAGGCATCAAGAAAGACCTGGTATAATCAGACCAACAAGACATTGCCCAATACAGTCCTTTTGAAAGCTTTGTCAAAAATACGTGCGTGCACTAAAAGATTTAAAAAAGTAAACGAGGCAGGATAAGTGTGCCAGGATAGAAAAATGTGGCGTTCTATCCTCTCGGCCTACGTTAAGTTATATTTAACATACTGCAAATACTAACGTAATTTTACTAGATTAAATAGGTATATTAATGCAATATTTTGGTAAACCCACCTGGCTAGACAGTATCTAATATAAAATTTTTATAAATTTCAAAAAATCAATTAAATAAAGAAGTACTTAAAATTTTGAAAAATGTTAACATCACAAGAAAGTTCAGTCAAAAAATTGATATGGGTAGGTAAGAATAAGAGGAAGATATTAAGCATATTTTACAGATTGGAAGAAATTATTGGCTAAAGTAGACATTTTTATATCCGATTAGAAAGTTTTAAGATGGCTAAAATGAAAAAAAAATCACCGCATACATACGAGATTAGATTACACAGTAGTTTAATGTCGAATAAAAAATATATCTATCTAATATTATGTATGCTCAACCAAATGATTTAAACGGTGGAACGTTTGCGAGTAATTTCTTTCTAACACCTGTTTTCTTACCTATAATTATACAAGTATACAATTTAGAATACACTCCAGTACTTATGATGCAAAGCTCCCCCAACGATATTAGATAAACGAATTCCGGGAAAAAATTATAATAAAAAAATATATATTTAAATAAATGATAAAAAATAATTAATGTCTATAAATATATCATAAAATACACGAAAACCCTTCGACACTACGGAAGAAAATTTCAAAACTGTGTGGTCATATAGTGTATGCATCACGCGTGTGTGTGTGTGTGTTACATGTGCCGGGAAGGAAGAAAGGGATGAAATTTTATTATATATACTAGCATAACCCGTCAAAAATGGCGTACATAGTTTTAATTATATATTTCGGCCGCCAGTTAAGGCTGTGAGAAGAGCGCTATCTAGAGTAGCGTAGTGTCTTGATAAAGTTAGTGATGGACATTATTGAATGAAGAATAATGCTTTTTTTGCTTCTTATACCTCATAATTATATACCTCGTTATTATTTGAGCCATATGGTATAGTGTAAGTGAGGGAAATTGTTACATAGAGTATTATATATTAGGTCCTTACATATGAAATTGACGTTTAGTATGGGAGGAACATAAAGCCGATTTTTTTTTATTATAATATATTTATTTAATCAAAGTATGTACCATTGCTATCTATGCACTTTTGCCATCTCATAGGTAGTTCATCGATCCCTTTACTAAAAAAACCATTCGGACGGGAATCAATAAAATCTTTGAAGGCGGTTTGGACTGCCCCATGGGAGTTGAATTTTTTCCTTTGCAAGAAGTTATCCAAATTTCGAAAAAAATGGTAATCTGTTGGGGCAAGGTCCGGAGAGTACGGTGGATGTCTTGGACATTCCAATTTCAACCTCCTCTAATTTGGTAGCCGTCTGTTGTGCAGTGTGTGGTCTAGCGTTATCATGAAGCAGCAGTGGCCTAGAGCGATTAACCAGCCTCTGTTGTTTAGCAGCTAGCTTTTCCATCATGGTTTGCAGTTGCTGACAATAGACATCTGCCGTAATCGTCTGGCCAGATTTAGAAAGCTGTAGTGAACGACACCAGCACTAGTCCACCAAACGCTCATAAGTAACTTTTTTGGAGTCAATTTTCGCTTGGGGCATGGTTTGGCTGGTTCGGCAGGGTTCAGCCATTGCGATGAGCGCTTCCGATTATCGTCCAGGATCCACTTTTCATCACAGGTAATGATTCGATTTAAAATCCCTTCATTATTGTGCCGGTTGAGTAATGCAACGCAGCAGTCAACGCGCGTTTGTTGATTTGCTTCACTCAATTCGTGAGGTACCCACCTTTCAAGCTTTTTCACCTTACCAATTTGCTTCAAGTGGATTAAAACAGTTTTATCACTAACACCGCAGCCTGCAGCTAACTCGGATGTGGTTTTGCGATGGATCCGCTTCCACAATAGCCTTCAATTCTTCATTATCAACTTTGGTCTCCGGCCGTCCACGGGGCTTGTTCTGCAGGTCGAAATTTCCAGAACGAAAACGTTGGAACCAAAAACGCATTGTGTTTTCTTTTGCGGCACCGTCGCCATACACATCATTAATCCTTCGAGCCTTTTCTGCAGTACTGGTGCCACGGTGGAACTCGTACTCGTAAATAACGCGATATTTCAAGTTTTTCATTTTGTAAACTGAGTGACGCAAAGAAAAAAACAATTGAGGAAAAAACAAATGAATTATAATTTTCAAAACACAAATACATGAGTAAATAGTTGTATAAATTTGGATTTGGAATTCCTAACCAAAGAGAAGATATTTGAGATCAAATTTGCCAGTACGGCAAAACATCAATTTCATATGTAAGGACCTAATATTTTGATTAATAATAAATATCAATGACATATGCGATATGGTAAGTAATGAAAAAATATAGTTAAAAAATCTGATTCGTATTGTATTAAATTAGTATTGTATTAAAAGATTGGAAGTTACGGACGGATATTCGAAAATATATTTATTGGGGATTTTGACCTTTTAAAATCTCATTCGTCAGAATACGATCCTTTAGAATTCACAAACCCACCCACCTGTCTAGGCGTCAAAGGGCACATTTCAATTTTCGAACACGCGAATTTCTAAAAAGGGGCGAAAAATTTGTTTAACACTTATGGGCACTAAATAAAAGGTGACGTCACCGTAGTAACCGAACACGATGTACTTTTTTAGACAAAACAAATAACTAACCAGTCAAAAGACGTGTTTCGTAAGCGCACAGAGATACTGCAACCGCCAAAATATAACACAATCTACAGGGCGATATCTGCTACACATTATTACAACTTATCCATTGTCCCATCCGGTACCATACTGCGTGGTGGAGACTCAGTAAATAATTGTACTGCTTTATAAGAATGATGGCATTCTTTCCAAATGCTTTGGCAAATTATCGCATCGTCACTTTTGACACGATGCCAAAAACACGACTTTTTTTCATTCACTGCGAGATGAATAGAATCATTATTATGGTAATTAATGGGTTTAAAAAACTATTTGTATATATTATCTATACGAAAAGTCTACAATTTGTACTGTGGGAAATGTATGTGTTTCGGATGACTCATGACAACCAATGACACCATAAAATATCCTAACTTTGTTCCAAGTTCTGAATATTGTGATGTATGTACATTTTTTTCCAACTTATTGATAAAAGTTACTCGTTCTTCAAATACAGCAAAATTATTTTGTGGTGACATAATTATAATTTATATAAAATAAAAAAAATAAAAGTTATTTTATATAAATTAAAAGTTACTCGATTTCAGATAGTTAATTATTAAGAATAATAGATCAATTAATATATGAAAAAAGAATCCTTAAAAGTGTTCGAACAAAGTTGTGCTTCGAGATGGAGAAATTTGTTGCAAAAATGAATTAAATTTATTTTCACAAGGAAAAAGAAGTTGGAACCATGGTTCTAATTTAATTTTCTTATTATTTTCATATTTCGTTTCTCACTTTTTTGTTTATTGCTTATTTTTCTGTCTCACTGTTGATAAGCTTAACGTTTTGGGATTTGAAATTATATTATTACAGTTCGTAATAGAGTTCCTGTTAAAAAAAACTCATGATTATGTTACGTTATTGAAATTGTGAACTTGTAATAGGTACTCTATATAAATAAATAAATAAAAATATCTTATAAAACTTAAAAAATATCTGGACCTCGTCATCCGTAGTTTTCTGTGCCACAGATCAACAGATCTACTAAAAGAAAAAGAAGAAGAAGAAGCATTAATGCTTAATTAATTAATTGTTGAAAATACGATGTTTTTTTTATTAGTCTGCCTGCTATTTGGTATTGCGTTCCTGTTTCGTACAATCACTTTTGCTGTTATAGGAAAAATAAATATATAATTTTGAATGACTCAATCATGTTGACAAACGATTAATTATGTTAATAAAGGAAATATTTTTCCCAATCAATGACTCAGTTTTGTTTAATAAGGGCCACTTAAATTCAAAGTGTTATTTGATTTAAATTAGCTGCGAAGGTAACTGCAGATATGCTCTTCACAACATGCAAGAAAACGTGCTAACGCAACCAAGCTGCTGTTTTTACGTATAAACAAACGTGCAACGATTTCGCGATAATTTTATTTGTTGTGAAAGTAAAAAAAAATTGTACCTGTATTATATGTTATCTGCCAAAATGCCCCGAACTCAAATGTTATCGAGACCTTGTTACCTACTCTGGCGGTCATTAGCTCCAACTCTATTATATTCAGTCAATAAGTTAGTATTCAAAAACGCAGTATGAAAAAATTATAAATCCTTATATTATTAATATAAAATAAAATAGTGAGGTATACCTTTACGAACCAATTTTGTTTTCAAGGGATCCCAGTTTTTAATGCTGCGCCTCTATTCGTTTCCAGATATACCAATTACGTGGTATTTCTGGAAGACGAAAAGCACGTCTCAGTTTTTACGATTATAAGATTAAATGGGCGATACTGATTTTTATAGGGTAATTAAATTTATTTCCATCATTCTTTTCCTTTGAAATTAGATAAATATGTCTATCTATTTATTTATTTTAAGTGAGACACTAACAGAATACTAGATCCAAAATGCGTTACTTATTTTGAATACAACCCAATATCTCAATTAGTGATGCAACGAATACTACTTTCACGAATACGAATATCAAGCCTACATCAAGTCTAATCAAAGTTTGCATTTTTTTTCAATATTTTAAACTTATTTTGTGTAAAAAATTGAAATACCATTACAGTAACGTATATTGATAATGAAAAAACACAAATAAAATGATAAAAACTTTTTTTTAAATTCTATTTTCAATTTTTGCATTTTAATCATTTTATTCGAATGATATTAAAGCGAATAATTTTTTTTATAATCCACGATAGTTTTAACGTTTACTTAGTAATTCTAGTTAATGTAACTTTTATGCAAAAAATAAGTAAGAAATGTTAAAAAATGGTTCTTTATAAAAATTTCACATTCTCTTATATTTAAAAAAAACTTGCATTGATATTGATATTGCATATCTCCATAACTACTGATATTATGTCATGGTTGCTTGAACATTTACGACTTTATCAGGACACGACAGGAATCCACCGGTAAAGTTTTTACTAGTAGCTCTGAGACACCCTGTATAATTGATATTGTTATTTTGTATTTTAGGGGTTCAAATAATTGTCAAGAAAGTGGATGTTGTGTAGAACTGCAAGAAACTCAGCAATTGTGTTAGGGTTAGCACAATACATGTATATACGACACATTCTTATGATGGAAGAAAAATAACCAACATTAGTAGGATGCCGACTCATTTTAAAGCATTTCTTTTTTTTTATACGGTATTCAACAAGCAAATTTATGTCATATAAAGAAAGAGAATCCTATCTCACAGTAAAAAAAGGCTGAACTTAATTTCGGGGAACATCACGAAATAAGGCGAGACTCATCGGAATGCGTTTCTGCAGGCGCCATATTAATGTTTAGCCGGCGGGGAAATAAGAGTGACCTCGCTAGGGGAGGCTCTGCTCGGCAACAGAGGGTGTCGCGGGCGGGAGCGGGAGGGGGCAGACGTGAAGGGTGGGGGAGGGGCGAAGAATAATTGATCTCTCTTGTACAGTGATCTCATCGTCAGAAGACATTTTCTTTGTGAACAGTTTTGGAAAACTACCCTAAAAGTCATCCCTAAAACAGGTTTCCCTTATACAACATTTTAGTATACGAGAACATCATAATGGTGTAAAAAGTTTATATAACAAATAGACGTATTTATATATCATAATATTGTAACGAAATTATAAGCAGAAGGAATTGCGCACCGCGCACCGTCCAAATCCTTTATGATATGCCACTTTGGAAGGCTCTTGAACGGCCTGTCGCACTCTAGGATTATCTACAACATTCGGGAGACGCCTCGAAGCCTAGAAACAAAACCTTCTCCAAAACTCTAGAAAGGAAAACAAACTTCTCGAGAGTTCGAAAGACCAGCGTATCGCGTGTATAAAGCAGCACCGCGCTATGTAATTGATTGAGTTTTATTTTGACGTTTCTACCGGTGCGAGATAAGTGAAAAGCCGTGGCGTTCAGCGTCACCATCGTGCGTTTGTAAACCAAGCGATAAATAATTAAGCGCAATGCGTACTTAAGTGCGATATTTGAACAGAATTTTCTCGAAAGAGTTACCCAGCGATAATAATGAGTCTATAGACGAGTGATAAATTGCGAAATAGTGTGATTTAAAGAATAATGTATTAATTAAATTCACTACTTTGTCCATTTAATAATTAATTAATCTTTTTTTTAAATAGAGATTCGAACACGGAATACGTGTCACATAAATATCCTTAATATTTTCAAACTAAGCTAAACGCTTGTGCTATGAAAGTAAGATTGACTTGCTGGTCCGGAGTGAGAATCGAACCAGCGACCCTTGGATCACGAGACGAGAGTCCTAACCGCAAGACCAACAAGCTACACAAAATTAATAAATCGTTACTTAATTTCTAGTGTTTTCATTTGTCTACTGAAGCCACGAGCCGCGACAAAATTTCTGGCAGATAAATATTTAATTTAGATTATTTTTCTAAAATTTTATGTTTACGTGCTTCAATGTACTGACTGCACGCGCCTGGTAGATCCCCAACTGGGATTGTCCTCAATCTCACCCGCGTCCCAAATCATAACAGTCCGTTGACCTTTAACGATCAGTCGGATATGACGAGAGACGAGCTAACGAGCGCAGAATGTGATGCTGTATTATTAGAGATGTCACTTTTACGCTGTAATTCACATCCTCTCAATTTCGAGAATGTGCGAGTGTGTGTGTGTGTTTGCCCCGTAAATAAACAAAGCTATTTTCATTCCAGGAATTCCCCAATTGTAAACGCGTTCCGGTAATCAAAGTTAACAGTATAAACTCTTTCCGCGATTTAGAAGTGGAGCAGGCGCATAAAATCGGGATCGGCCTAATAATTAAAAAGAATGCTGTACGCTGCCACTTATGTGACATTTTGCGCCAGAATTTGTACGATGGTATACTTATATGACGATATAGGAGAATACATGGTGTCTCGTAGCTAGTAGCAAAAAACTATGGGAAGTCTTCTTCATTCAATTTTGAATAGCAAATATTTATTACACTTTAAATTTTATAAATTATATAATTTTTTATTATTATTTATTTAATAGATAATATATATGATTTCTTTCAAAACAATGATAACTAGAAAATATTAACAATCAAATTAATATTATATGTTATACGTCACCAAAAAGAATTAAGATTCTTGTGATAAGTGATAATCACTTACAATCATATTGGTAGTGTAATCTAATTTAACGAACAATGCGAATAGGTAATAAATTATACATCTAATATATCGAAAAATTTTGAATAGGCAGCCAAAAAGAGACTAAATTCAATCACAAAAGCCAACTCTCCAAAATATTTCTACCGGCTACGAGACAACCTGTATGATAAAAAATAATTTTTAAAATTCTCAAACGATAAGAACTGCACATAATCGAGAATCATAAAAAAAATCCTATACAATAATAAGTTAAAAAAAAAACAGTTACATTTTAAATTTGTTTTCACATTAATTCCTTATTGGCTATTCAACTCCTATATATTTATTTTTATTAATGTCTATGCTACGAATTAATTTTTTTAGTACATGTTGCATCCTGATGAAGGCTCCAAAACAGGTATATTATTCAATATAAATAATTTTATTTATTTATTTGATTAATTGAACAGAACAGAATTTGCATATATGTATATTCATATTGTAATTAACCTTTGTTTATTTGTATATACATTGAATAGCTTTACATTCAGTGTTTTTAATTCTTATTAATGTTTGATATAATATAAGAGATGTTCTATGCCTTCTTAGCTAGGCCGAGGCCTATGCTAAAGGAGACAGGATCATCCGTTAGGTCCAGTAGTGTGATCTAAACCACAACACTTATTCAATTCAATTCATTAATAATCTATCAATGTAACACACATATAATGAACAAAATTAGAAATATGATAAAAATATAAAATAGTACCTATTATATAAAAAAAAACTTAGGCAATGAATATTTGGTCTACTGCTAAAGTGTTTATATTTGAAAAAAAAAGAGAAAATAGTTGAAAACAGAAAAAAGATACATTAGAAGAAAATGTACATTAATTAGTTATTTAGGAGTACAATAAAGAATATTTTCAGTTCATGCGATCACTTCAATAAATTTACGCTTAGTTTCATTTCTGCTAATATCTGACAACCACATCTTAATGTTACCACAAAATTATTTTGCTGTTATTGATGATAATGTTGTAGATATTATTTTCATCGAAAATTTATTCATTACAAAATGTGTTTAATTTTAATTTGTGTCCACTAAAATATGTGGTTTAAATTAATTTCAACGTGATAAGTGAGACGTTTAAATTTATTTATTTATTATTTCGAAAACACCTCGACCGGAAATCAGTTGCTCAATTCCAAAAGCGCCGACTGAATAATCAACGGGTCACGGGTCAGTTGTCCTAGGCGCATAATAGAATTATCAACAGACAACACATCGATTTATTCAACTGTCAAAACATTGAAACGGCAACCGTAAGAGACCGTCACAATGTAGATGTCGCGAGGTGACGTAACGCCTTGAGTCACAGAGAAGAGAATTGGAACCAGATGTGCGTGCGGTGATGTGCTACACCAGTGTTTTTCAAACGGTGCGCCGCGACACACCGGCGTGTCGTGAGTGTCTTGTCAATGTGACGCTTCGGCGGCTTTGGTTTTAGCTACAAACTAACACCAAATCGTCTTAAAATGTAGGTAAAATAAGGCATTTCCTGATATTTACACTAAACTGTAATACTGAGGTCCAAAAATTTGAATATTAATCAAAAGATGTTTGGCTCATCGCCCGTGAGGATAAATTTTAACAAAAATGAACCTATGTAATTTAGAATATAATAAATTAACCTGATTCGCGACTTCAGTACGTTATGTAAATAGTACAGTAGCTTGTTGGTGTAATGGTTATGATGCTCGCCTCGTGATCTGGTGGTCGACAGTTCGAACCCCGTTAAGGAACACTAGCAAGTTAGTTCTATTTTTGTAGCACAACCGCGTAGCTAGTTTGAAAGAGAGCCTCCATAAAGCACGTGGTTCCATTTTGAACTCTTTTGAACTCCTCCCTTTTTAGATTTTTCTTTGACCTCCCCCCCCTCACCGCCGAGTGTAACTTAGTTTTTTCCTATTAATTCCAGAAGACATTTCGTGCTGTTTTCTCTTACCAAAACTATTGATTACATGCACCACCGCATATTTTGTACCGTTTTGATTGTGCCAAATAAATGAAAGGGTTAACGAATAACGTAACTCGAATCTGACCCCCCCCCTTTCCCCTTACGTAGTCCAGCGTACATTTTACCTAAGCCCCAAGAATATTGATGCGACATTTCGTGTGCGCATCTCTATTTAAAAAATATTTTTGCAAAAACTGATTGTTTTACTGGTAGAAAATGCAAAACTACGCTTTTCTCTTAACTTTAACTACTGCTCCTGATCAAACAACTGTCCCTCGGTGAAAATATTGTAAGACCGCTGCACTCTATATGCTCTATAACTCTATACAACTACACAGTACGCACAGCGCGACGCCTCCGCACTTTCCCGGTCATAAATTTACCGCGCAGTAAACAAAGAGGGTCCGGCCGATGCGCGCAAAAATGTGAAACGCTGTCTTCAAAAACTCGGCGTTCGCGATTTCGGCGACTCGCGGTCTAGGAAAAGTCGGTCACATTTAGACGAGTTCATAATTGTAATAATAATTTTTATTCCAGCGTAACCAGGTTGACTGTGAAAGACCTAGTCCGCCATATATCAACTAACATAAACAATTATACGAGTGCACATGAAGCAAAAGAGAGTAATACATAGAGAAAGAGAAAATATTCATCGTGACTGCGGGAGGCAAACGGAAGACTGGAAATTACAAAGTCACTGGAAATTAATTTAATCGGAGCACCGTTTTTTAATTCACGCTAAATTTTGCAATAGTCACTTGAAGATCTTATATGCGTACCAAGAAAAATATTAACATTTTACAGATTTTTGAGTGTTAGGGATTAAGGTCTGGCAAAGTGGATAAATTTCACATTTTTTTCTCATATTTTCTCTTGCGTTTTTTATCACATTTTTGTATGGAAATACATCATTTTGAAATTTATTCATCGGGTTCCATGTACTTTAAATATAGATATCGTATTAAAATGACACAAATTAAATTATTTAATCAGTTAATAAATCACCAAACCTGCGATGTTTAAAAAATGAAGAAATTTGCTCCACTTTGCGGGCCTTTTATGACTGAATGGCTCGTGAGATGTCTTTTTTTTTCAATAATATTACAAAGTAAACGATTATACTATAAATTTATTAAAATTATTTGCATTGCATAATTGCATTGCATAATAGATGCAAAATCTGTCAGTTTGTTTATTTACAATTTATGTTTTAAAAAACACTGTTTTTTTCTATTTTATTTTTTGTGCGGTTTTTTCAACCCTTTCAACTTTTTTACTTCAATAGTCAAAATAATAGATATTATTATTATGAAATAAACCAAAAAAAAATCGAAATCTTTGTCGATATTCCTGATTTTAGATATTTAATCAAGATGCAAGTATTTATGACACAATTTACAGTGCTTTGATTAAATAGCTGAAATCTGAAATTTAGAATAAGTTTTTGATTATTTTTTGTATTAATTTTAAACTAATAACGTACAATCTTTTAATTTATTTATATGAACAAGATGGCCACCATGTAAAAAGAGCTGGAAGAGTAAAATATTTAAAAAACATTGTTTTTTAAAACATAAACTGTAAGACTGAATGGCCGGATTTTGTAATATTACTGGGAAAAAAACATCTCACGAGGCCATTCAGTCATTAAAGGCAAAATGGAGCAATTTTTTTCATTTCTAAAACATCGTAGGTTTGGTAATATATTATAACTGATAAATAATAATTAAACAAGTAATTTGAACAAGATATCCGTATTTAAAATATGTGGAAATTGATGATGAGAGCATTTAAAATTGTATATTTCCAAACAAAATGTGATAAAATACGCAAAAGAAGATATGAGAAAAAATAGTGCAATTTGCTAACTGTGGTAGACAATCGCCTTAACAATCATCGAATAACAATCTTGTGATTTTCGACGAATTCTACAGGGTTATTTGGAAAACATTAATAACCTCGCAGGACTGTACTCCTGCCTTGATTATGAGTCGAAATTTTTCAAGCTATTATGACCTATTATCAGTAGATATGGAGATATGCGACATTTTTTTTCAATATTTTAATTTATTTTTTTGTAAAACGTTGGACTATCATTACAGTAACTTATATCGAATATGACAAATTCATTATCTTTAATACAAGTCAAATAAAATAACAAAAACCTACGAATTCCAATTGGAAAACATTTTAATTGGAATTAATGCAGGGTTTTTATCATTTTGTTTAACTTGTATTGAAACGAATAAATTTTTCGTAATCGATATATGTTATGTTATGTAATGATAGTTCAACGTTTTGTAAAACATAAGTCAGAAATATTGAAAAAAAAATACAAACTTTGATGTCGCATATCTCCATAACTATTGGTATTAGGTCATAATAGCTTGAACATTATCGACTCATAATCAAGACAGGAACATAGTCCCGGGAGGTTATTAATGTTTTCCAAATAACCCTGTACATATTTATTCTTCGACGTCAACGACGTACAAATATTCTGGAAAGATGGGTATAATGTACTACATAGCTACTGCTACGCTGAACAATATTACTCTGGATATTGATCTGTTCCAAGTCTCTAGAGGGTTTCCCGAAGCAAGATTCTCCACACCTTTGATATAAATGAAAATGATGCTCCAAGCCGGATCGAGGGCCGCGCCAGGCGAGAAAGCGTTCCGACGGCCGCTCCAGAGACGGGTATTGAAAAATCGCGGCTGGCCCGATAAGGACATCGACGTTCAGCCGCGCGACCTTTATCGCTTTCGGACTCATTTCTCTCTCGGCGGCACCTTATAAGCGGGCCAGATCCGCGGCAGACAGCGGCGGGGCCGGGCGGACGAGGATGGGCACTGCGCCGCTTTCGGAGCTGGTGGATTGGGTCAGCACCTGGTTTAGACTGGACACCCCCGATGGCGGCGAGCTGCAAGGTGCCGTTCTAACCCAGATGGCAACGCATTCTTAATAATGATGTGGACAGCGGCGTGGCTATCGCTAAACAATTGCAGGATATTCAATCGAACACTTGAAATTAATTTAAGTCTTTGTTTATCACCAAAGTCACTGGACACAAATTTAATCGGAGCACTATTCTTTAATTCACGCAATGTCGCAATAATTTTTAATTCAATTCAGTTTATTTACTTTTAATATAACATTTACATTACAAAACATATGTTTAATTCGTAAGTATTATTAGCAAGTGAGAAAATATACAAAAAACAAAATATCAAACGTATATAAATTTATTTATATCAAAGGTGTGGGAGAATCCTGCTTCGGAAAACCCTCTTAGAGACATGGAGCAGATCAATATCCAGAGCAATATTGTTCAGCATAGCAGTACCTGTGTAATACATTGTATGTACTCATCTTTCCAGAATATTTGCACGTCTTTTGAACACTTTATTCACTATTGAACGCTCATTAGGTACATCTAAACTTATTGTCGCTGGTCGCACTGAATCTTCGCTTCGCTTCTTGTCACTAAACAAATTATACTGATCTTTCCAGAATATTTGTACGTCTTTTGAACACTTTATTCACTATTGAACGCTCAGTAGGTACATTTAAACTTACTGTCGCTGGTCGCACTGAATCTTCGCTTCGCTTCTTGTCACTAAACAAATTATACTGATCTTTCCAGAATATTTGTACGTCTTTTGAACACTTTATTCACTATTGAACGCTCAGTAGGTACATTTAAACTTACTGTCGCTGGTCGCACTGAATCTTCGCTTCGCTTCTTGTCACTAAAAAAAGAATAGAGCTCATTGCTGATCGCTTGCGCCAAAGTCATGAACCGGTCCAAAGATACGCCTCAAAATTTTTTTTACGAATCGCAGGATATCAATTTAAAGGGGAGGAAATTCTGAGAAATTATTTTTCACCGCAATTTCCTATGCAAGCACCCAAATTTCTAATTGTTTACCCTTACAATTCATATAAAACATTGATCTTACGATTATTTAGTCTTAATATTGTTTGTTGCCTACCACTATTCATTAATTAATTAATTAATTTTAAATAATTATCTTTAAATAAAATAACTCTTTGTTTAAAACCACTTTATTGAGTATAAACCGACTAGTTTCAACTCACATCTAAGTCTTCATCAAGGTTCAGTATTAACTAAACAAAAACAGAATTACAAAACGTTTTGTTGAATGTTGATGTGAGTTGAAACTAGTCGGTTTATACTCAATAAAGTGGTGTTAAACAAAGAGTTATTTTATTTAAATATATTATGTCTTACCACAATGTGTTTGCTTCGTGTGAAAATTGAAAAATAATTAATTTTAAAATACCTTATATTACTTTGTTCTTAACATCTGTGAATGTTTTAAATTGGTTTATGAAATGAACACTATACTTTTACATTATAATGTTTAAAAAACTGTTAAGATTTCTTAATAAATAAATAAATAAAACACTCGAATGTTTATTATAATAAATAGTTCGCAAAATCATCAAAGCTATTAACTAACCTGTTTCAGCTAGCAGTCTCTAAGGAATTGTAAAAAAAAGCTCAAATCTCCACAAGTTTGTACGACTCGTGGATAGTAAAATACGCGCCGACCCCTAAAACTAAACATCAGATATTCGTACATTTTCTTCTTTACATGCCGTCTTGACATTGATATCTGAGCATATTGGATATCGAACCAGTTTTTGACGTTACGCAGCTACGATAACATCTTCCTACATACGCCTATGCCGCCTTGTCTAAATTGTCAAACACGCTGAATTCAAACAGCTGTTATAAGTTGAGGAAAATTTCAAGTGAAGTTCAGATGTTGCCAACAAAAATAAAAAAAATAGACTTTAAAAGTATTTGTAGCAATTACTCACATATTTTATGTACTACCAGTGGATATCATTGCGTTGCTCCAGCTATCTAGAGCAGTGTTACGCCACGTATAATGACATCATAATAAACGCATATCATCATCAGCTATTGTAGATCCACTGCTAGGTGACGGCCTTTCCTAGGACTCTCTGATTCTCGGGCAATCTTTGCCATGTCACGCCAACTGCTCCCGTAATTTTGCATGCGCATCTTAACTTTGGGCGTTCTCAAGGTATCCTTTAAGGTGTAAAAAGACGTTCGACCATGACCTCAAATTACAAGTACGAATGTATTATCAGTATTATCTTATGGAATGGAACATTTCCCAAGAAAGATAACGACATGACTAGATATCGTGATCGAGAATTCTCGAGAAATTCCAAATAATTTTGATTCTAATTTCTCGAGAATTGTTAATATTTATTATAGTCACATATTTATTATAGTCACATCATACTGCATAATTTCAATAATACATTCATACTGTAAAAACGTTTTTCTCACCAAAAAAGAGCTGACTAACTAATAATAATTATATAGCTCGTGCTATATATTTAAAAAGTCATTTTCTTTAAGACTAAATTCTATTATAATTACATTTGTCAATTATTATTCTTAGAAATTATCATATATTTTTTTTTCTTATCAGAAATCGTGACATATTTTTGTAAATGTTATTATTCACTTATAAAAAATAAAAAAGTTATCATATATTATTTCAGTATTAAAAGTATTCCAAGAAATTAACGTACCCAATTCTTGAAACTTTTTCAAAATTCTCGAATTTCTCGAGAATATTATATAAAATTCTCCAACTTTCGAGATTAACAAAATTGACAAAAAAGGATTTTTCAATTTCGAGAATCTAAAAAAGTCGACAATTCATATTCTCTAGGCATGACGCATTTAAGATGCGAATCTACATAAAAATGCACAAAATAAAATGGATAGAGTAACTAATGTAAAGGTTCAGATGAGTAAAGAAAAAGGTGTATTAAAAACGATAAAATAAAGGAAATTTCAATTTCAATTTCAAATTTCAATAAGGCCGGGGAAAAATTGCTGGAAATTGGCTTCCTGGAAGAAGGAACATCATCAACACTAAACAACCTAAAGCAATGTCTTGGCAAAAACTGCTGAAGAATATTGAAGACCAGGGCGCGTATTGGACACTTTCAAAATGCTTAAGAATTAATTATTTTACTCTCGAGAGAATGTTGATTCCACCAGGTCGTAAAATTTAAAATATTTCGGCCAAACCCGAATATTTCCAGCTCGGCTGGCTAGAAATATTTTCGCTCGACAAATTTTAATTTCGTCCGCAGCTCTTTCAAAGCGAAGTTTCATTGTTGGATTTGAGTTGTACGACAGCTGTTTGCCCCGATAAGGGCATGCCAATATTGTTCAGGTTTTAATGTGTTCTCGGAACGCAAAGCTCGCCGCTGAAATAGAGAGCGCATAAATATTCATCGCGAGCTCTCCAAAAGTCAGAATGTAATACGTAA
This sequence comes from Agrypnia vestita, assembly GCA_016648135.1. NCBI lineage: Eukaryota > Metazoa > Arthropoda > Insecta > Trichoptera > Phryganeidae > Agrypnia > Agrypnia vestita. The sequence goes on along the minus strand of JADDOH010000748.1, from coordinate 179,602 downwards.
TGCCCCGTCCCGTAATATGTTCATTAAATTTGATGAAAAAAAATAACCCATAAAAACCAAGTTTTTACAATACTCCCTTTCTCATTTTCGGGTTTCGTGTCTATCATATGCGTCGGAATCTCCATACAACATACTGAGTTGTATGAAAAAGCCATTAAAAATTTGAAAAATCCAAAATTATACTATATTTATTTTTTTAACGAAAATTTGATAGATCTTCTTGATCGTCGCCACGAGTCTACTTGCAAAGTTTCAGCTCGATTGGATCACGGGAAAAGGGTTAAAAATCGATCCAAAGTTTTTTTCGTCAGACAAGAAATCAATCAATCAGACGCCACGAGTTAATATAAAGGGAATAATAAAGAACCGTACGAAATTCATAATTCGAAATTGGTAATTTCCGTAAAACATGTGTAATCGAAATAAAGTGTAGTTAGGTATATCATTATTAATTGATTTGGCGGTTACTTTGTGGCGCAACAAAATTATTATCATATAAATTATAACCCGTTTTACTTTTATTATATATTTCGGCCGCCAGCGCTATATAAAATAGCGTAGCGGCTTCATATTATTAAATAGAAAATTATGCGTTTTTTTTCTTCTTATACCTCATTTTTCTTTGAGCAATCTGGTAGCGTTAGTGACGGACATTGTTACATAGCGATTTAAACTTTTTTGGACGTCATTTTATACACCTCATCATTTGAACCTTCCTTAGTGATGGACATTGTTACATAGATAATTAAATATCTTGATTAACGATTAATACCAATGACATAATATACGATATAGTAATGGATGCACATATTTGTTTTAATTTTCTTCAAACTGAAACTGAAAAAAAAATATATAGGTATTTACATTTTAGATCTAATTGAGTGTAGAATTTTATCAAAAAACATAAAGTCAATATTTTCGTTTTATTTAATAACAATTTTGAAATTATACTGATTTTGAAAACGTAATGAGATATCCAATGATAGGCAGTTACGGACGAATACTCAAAAAAATTATTATTGGTGGAGTTACTGATAGATTTGGCGTTAACAAGGTAGAGATTCTTCATGATGATCATTAAATTAGGTGAAAAACTTAAAATTTTTACCTCTACGTGAGTTAAATTATATTTTTATTTTTCACTACTAAAGTTTCGAGAGTAACAGAATCTCTCATCGACAGGTGAAGTATTAAACAGACTACTTTCATAGAATTTTTACATTGATAAGATGGAAATACAAATAATTAATCGATAAGGGACTGGTAAAATGAGCTGAGGTTACTGGTTATAGCGGGAATATTGAGGGAAGAGAAAAAGACTTAACGGAAGCAATATTGTTGAGCAAATAAATAATAGAGTTCAAATTTCCTTCAATTTCTAAATTTTCAAAATTGTTCATTTAATAAGATGGGATGGAGAAGTGTAATGGTACATGAATGAAAATAATGATGACAATGCTATTTTAGTCGGATTTTGTAATTTCTACTAAATTAGATCGGTCAAATTGACCAATCTATTTAGTATAACAATCATCGTACGAAGCTTCGCAAACAACGCTTTTTTTTAAATAAATAATTTATAAACTATGCAAATATTATTACACTCAGTGGTAACAAAGTTAATATTTTTCACCCAATTGAATGATCAAAATTATTATAAATTTATTTGACTTGCATCAAAGAAAATAAATTCTATATATTCAATACACTTAAGTTACTTTCACCATACTCCAGCGTTTCACAGAAGATAGATAAAAAATATTGTAAAAAAAACTTTGATGTAATTGTTGACATTTCACCCAGAGTGTAAAGAATATTTTCTCTTCAAAATTTAATAAAAAGGCGACCCTGACGTTTTTGCTACTAGCTATGAGACATCTGTATAATCAATAGTAAAAATACATATGATCATCAATTTGATTTCTAATTCAATCAAATTTGTCAAAAGTTTTCTGATATTCAAATTTTACAACATTAACAATGAAATTTGACTAAAACCTTAAAACAAGGGGGCTTGAAGCTTAGTTAAAATTAATTAACGAAAATAGTAAAATTTTAGAAATAGGTACATTTGTTCTACAATTTTAGTGTAAATGTCCGTACATAAATGAAATATATAATGAATCTCCCAGCATTTTTCACCCATAATAAAAACTACCCCCTATGTCACGCGATCTATTGAGTAGACTAGGTATAATTACATTAAAGATTTATATATACGATATGTGTGACCTTTATTAGATATATTATAAGGTCGTATGTTGATAAATTATATGAATTAATATTTCCTGAACAGAGTGGCTCGCATATTATTAAGCCACAACAAGAGTAGATAGAAAGCCACGCTATCTATCCTAACACACCACTGTCTTCTGTGTGTAGTTTTCTGGGATATTATGTCGTCTCGTATGTGTTGATGTGTAGGTTAAGTTCTAGCTTGCAATACCGTACCAAAGTCAGGGTCCAAGTTTGTTTTGGGTTGCAGCACCGTGTCGAAAGCAGGATGTGTACATAGGGAACAGACGCTGTTTGTAGCCGCCCATTATGGGTCAGAAGCTAGAAGAAGAAGAAGGGTCTGCTAGAGGTATTTTATTTCCCTCCTACCCTTCATATCTGGCGAGGTTTCCCCATTGCGCCATCTGACAACCCATCTCCTAGCGGTTATAGGCTCTGCCGAAGAAAGATAGGGATGGAAGGTTGGAAGGTTATGGAAAAAGCCTCCATCTTGCAGTGGAGAGATTAAGGCTGAATAAAAAGAAGAAGATCCCAATTAATTAATATTCACCGGGTGTTTATATATCTCAGTGCCTCCTTGACCAGTCGCGCGTGATGACTCTTGGGCTTTCCTAAGATTTTCGACTCAAATGCAAAATGCTGGCCCGTATCAAGAAAGTGCTCAGCCAATGCCGATTTTCCTGGACGGCAGAGTTTGCATGCTCTTTTATGCTCGTCACTTGAGAACATTTTTTACATCACAGTTTTTACATCAGTTGTATCGTCCACTTTTATACGTCTCCTCATGCAGGCTCTTCGGTTGTCGAAGCTTTTAACAAGGCAGTCCTCCAATAATTCAAGGTTTATCTGATCAAACCAGGTCCATTGTCCTGTGTCAGTTGACTTAACCACTCGCTTTTTTCTTTACCATATTCTCTTCGGTCATACGCTTCATTTGACCAAACCATTTCGGCAACACTTTCATTATGCTATCTACAAGCGGCTCTACATTCATTCCTAATTTGTTAATTATTTACTACATCCTACATTTTTCCTACAACACATGCACCAAAGCGAAAGCATTACCAGCGCATTTATTTTCATTTTATTTAGTTTAGCACAAACACAGGCACGACATGCCCAGACATTTTGTGCTTGATGGTATAACATAATGTCATATAAAAAATATCATATGTGGGGTATAAAAGCATAGGCAGCAATATCAAAAAGATTTAAAAATGTTTAGAACGCATTCACCAAGGATTACTAATTTAAAATATACTGAATTCTAGATTTTGTCTATATCCCTGTATTATGTTTCCTATAAATTTATAGACTATGTTTTAGATGAAATCTCGATTCAGTACATTATAAATTAGTAATCTTCGATGACTGCATTCAATAAGCAATAGCTGTCTTTGCTTTTATATCCCACATACAGAGATGTGCAAAATAGTTTATTAAAAGTATTTAAATTCAAAACGCAAAAAAAAATATCTTAGTTTTAAACAAAACTTTTAAATACAAAATCCAAAATTCATATTTTCAAAATACTTCTATTCAAATAAAATACCTTTAGTTAGTTAAGATTTTTGATTTTTGATTAATTTATTTCACTGATTTGAACATTAATATTTTTTCAATCAGTTCATCTTTCATGGTCTCATTATCATTCTACCAAATGAAAATAATCGTTTAACAAGAGCAGACCTTGGTTAACAAGTATTATATTTAAGGAAAAAAAATGACAGTAGGATATCGTTCAAGGAATTTAATATATTGTCATCATCTTTTAAATATTGTGGAGTTTCCAGATCTATTGTGATGTTGGCGATATCGCTAGCTACAGAAGTGAGTTGGTCTCAATATTGGCAACACGTATCGTCGCCACGAGTCTGCCTACAAAGTTTCAGCTCGATTGAATTACGGGAAAAGGGTTAAAATCGATGCAAAGCTTTTCAGGCAGACAAACCGCAGACGCTACGAGTTAAAAGAAAGGGAGTAAAAAGTACGAAGAATGAAATAAAAAATTAAAGATAAGCATTTTGCATTTTTCAAATACAAAAATACAAAATATGTTTATTAAAGTATTTTAAGTAAAATAAAAAATGCATTTTGAAAAATGATATTTTAAATACAAAATAAAAAAAGGTATTTTGCATTTGCATATCAAATATATGTATTTCGAAGAATTCACATTCCTGATCACATATAATATAATTTTGGGCATGTGCCGGATTTCAGCCGATACCGTGGACACGCGGCACTCTTTTCAAACAAGACAATACGATAATTCCAAAATTTTATCGAGGCCTTAGCGGACCTCTCAATTTGGGCATCACCCGACGAAAGCGAGACGCCCACAAAAAAGGTAAAGTCTGGTGACGTAACGCCGAAACCAACGGGACTGACGTCACCGTCGCGTACAAGGATCGGAAAAAAGCGGTTATAAAAGCGGTATCCGAGTGTGCAGTGTGCATAGCGCGGGCTGCGTGTTTATCAATGTTTAAAAATGGATTCCGGGACTCCGCCGGTGGCTGTTGGCACGCTAGCGTCAACAGACGTGCTAAACTGTGTCAGGCTGGAAACGGGTGCGATCGGGCGCACTTTTCCAGACGTGACAGATGCTTCTTGGGCCCTCTATCTAGGTCTCCGAGCTCGATCAAGGTCTGTGAACTAGGAAACAGCCTGCAAGCTAGGAAAAGGTACGTGAGTTAGGAAGCGGTCCGTGAACTAGGGAACATTCTGCAAGCTAGGAAACGGTATGTGAGCTAGGAAATGGTCTGCAAACTAGGAAACGGTCTGTGAGCTAGGAAACAGATTGCAAGCTAGGGAACAGTCTGCAAGCTAGAGAGAGATTTACCCTAGTGATGGTTAAACCGTTATTTAAACCGGTTATTTTTGGCACAGTTATTTGTATCTGATTTTATTGGTGATTAATAAATAAGATGAAATTGATAAAAACCCTGCAGAAATTCCAATTAGAATCCGAAGGTAATGGTTCCTCGACAATTTTAGACTCATAATCAAGGCGGGAATGTAGTCCTGCGAGGTTATTAATGTTTTTCAAATGTACAGATGCGTAGGCCTATATTACTACTATATGAACATGGATTGTGAAATGGAGAAGTTATTGGGAAACGGATTTGGTACAGACTTATAGAGAGTCAATGGGCAACAAAAGGAAGCACGCTCTCATCCTATCTTTCTCCGGATCCAGATGGACTGGTTCCTCCTATGTGGTGTGTCCCTCTTCACTGTCTAGAACCGGTCCAAAGAGACGCCTGAAAATTTTCCTTTCAAAAACGTCTAGTGCTCGCTCATTCCTCTTATTTAATACCCACGTATCAACTGCGTATTTAAGTGGTGGTCCGATGAGCGTTTTGTGAGCATCACACCAATATGTAAGCGTTTCTGGACAGCAGTGTGGATTTTATCTGATTTTGCAGGCGGAAAAAACAGCGATTTGTGCTCATTATGCGTTTCTGGATCTCCTTTGTAGTATTATAGTTGTCTGTTATCAGGGAGCCTAGGTATGTACAAAGTACATCTTGGTATCGTTTCAAAATTCCATATAAGACAATTGGGGTTTGTTGGGTGCATCCAACGGCCAGGTTTTTGGTATTCTGCTGATTTACTATAAGAGAATTGAATATAATATACACTATATTATTTTATATTTATTCATGTGCATTGTAACAATCGAAAATGTATACATGCAGATACGCAGTACAACATATAAATATGTACGCAAATGATAAACACTAGTAATTTTAAATATATGGTGATATGGAACCCATAGTGTGAACGGTTTGTCTGAACACGGGGTTCAAGGTGCCTTTCTCCTTTGACAGTATACACGCCTTTAGCACTGTAACCTCAACTAGCTTAACAGAATATTCTATTCTTACTAACGTGAGTTATTATTGCCATGCATTATACTACACCCCTACTACATACATCGCGACACATACACGGATACCGGAAGATTGTGTCGGTAGAGAAGGACTTTTTTCTCACACACCACATTAGTGACTATCACAATCGACTCTGCTATAACGAGTATTGGATAACAGTTTAAAAATCGAACACCCGCATGCTATCGCAGGTAGATTGGTTATGACACAATTAAGTCTGACATCATCTTTATCATACCTCGATCCTTAGGCTCCTAAATATGGAAAATATTCATGAGGTTTCACTCAAGGCTTGAAGACGACACGTAGCGGGTTGATAGGAAGAAGTAGGGCATCTCTTTACCCAGCGATAGATGTTGAACAAGGTTTAAAATTGACCAATCAACAAAAAATATTATGCAACATAAAATTAAAATAAATTTTAGAAGTCTCGCAGAAACAAAGCTACTTATTTATTTATTACCTAATTTATCTATGTCCAAGTGGGGTTTTGCAGTATATACAAAGTTACAAGGTTTTTTACATACCTTAGATAAAACAAGTTTAATAATAATAAACCAAAAATTATTATAAATAAAACATATTTAAAAAAGAAATGAAAAATCATTAAAACACTTTAAAATAAATATATATGTAAAGGTAAATATAATTTTCTTTAATGTAGACTGTCGCCTCGATATTTGATAATCTATGGATAATAAAAACCATAGTTAAAATAATCTATGAGTTATGTATGACGGAGTAAATTGATAAAATTAATTTCAATAATTAAAACTAACTACTATAGTGATTGTGATTAAGGAATCGACATTACAATTAATAACATTGGATGTCGTTTTTTTCCTTACAGGCAATGTTTTGTTACTAGATACTTTTCTTTATGTAAATTTTGTGAGATTAACAAAATAAATCTTTCCTTACAGAGAAACTCAATTGTGTTTTAATTGATTGCATCGTCCAAATCACAAAGAAAATATCATTATAAATATATATATATAAACATGATTAGTATAACATTAAATAGTGATAATTAAAACCTTTAACAAAATAACGATAAAGTAAAAATAAAGAATAGTAAGTGAAAAGCAAATTCAGGACAGAAAAAATTCAAGGAGAACGAAAAATAAATAAAAATTTAGCCCATTAAATTGTTCTACTGGCATATTTAAAGTCTAAGTACACAATTCTTTAGTTCGGGTGTACTAACTACTACACCAAAAAATGTCAACGAATTTCGAGAACTATTTCCAATGCGATGCATGCGTGTTATTGGTGAATTTTGGGCATGGAAGTCTTTAAACGGTGGCCCAGGGTTTACGGGCTGCATGGCTCAAGTGATCACTTCACATAATGCAACTTCACCAATTCCACCGTAAGAACATCCACACATTATCAAATATTTTGAAGTTGTGTAATGTTCTGAATTCAGTATTCATCCTCTTCAAATATTTGATGAAACCATCAGTACATAAAAGTTTTATAAAAATGTCATCAAAAGCATTCAAAAGTCCTAAAAATGAAATAAATCGACGGTCCCTACGTAAACTCGGATATCTACCAATAATGAATTATTGTCTTTTTTATAGCAATGCATAGAATATACCCTTCTCTGCAATACAAAATGTAAAAAAATCTACATTTTTCACAGTAAAAAACTGACGTTAAAGTAGACAATTACGCTAGAGCCAAAACAGTTCTCCTGTAGAATTGCGTTTTTTAGATAACTTAGTTTACGTAAGGACTATCAAAATATCCTAAATATAAGTTTAAAAGGGTATTTACTCAACATTATATTGGAAAAGTTTACGTTTTAAATTTTTCCAATATAATGTTGAGTACGTCATGGAATGGCATAGATTCTCCGAGAGAGAGAATGACATATAAATATTCATTAAAACTTTTCGCCGCCTAGGACACTAAAAACGATTTTTTTGGCCGCGGCCTGTCGATTAATAATCTGGACGTAATCGAAGATAGCGTTTTGAAGCGAACGCGATGAGAGGACCGCCCGGTCGCCCGAGTGGGTTTATTAATATTTGAAAGAAGCATTCGTTATTCCAGACCGATTTCCGAAATTCGGCTGTGACAAGCGGCGCGACGTTTCCCGATGGTGTCACCGCCGCTCTGTCCCGCCCACGCGCGCTTATTTCGGCCGCGGCCGGCGAGACGCAGCATAGGTGAGCCGCTTTATTGGAGATGGAGAGGGGTTTTGCACTCGGTACCTTTTGCAACACGGCACTACCGCTCCAGGACGGCCGACCCGACGCGTATTTCGGAAACAGTCTAATGGCTAGCAGCAAAAACTTCACAGGTGCATTCCTGCCTTGATAATAAATCGAAAATGTTCGAGAAATATTGAGCAGAATACATACAAATACCTCGGATTAACAATAGACAAAAATTACAATTTCGAAACACATATACAAAATATATGCGCAAAACTCAGAGTTTGCGTGGTTAAACTACATCAACTTAAAAACATATTACCATTTAAACTCTTGAAGATGACATACATTAGCCTAGCCGAAGCCATATTACGAGTATTAGGTGTGCCCATAAGTAATCAATTATTTAAGTGGCAAAAAATAAAAATTTAACTACATTTCATTTTATTTTTAATCAATTTTATCTCTATCATATCTAGGACCTTTTGCCATCTTGTTGGTAGACTTTTAAGAAAAATATGCTTCTAGGTGTTTTTAAAACGTCATTATCAAACCCTACCGGGCGCCCACTTCGATCGCTATCAGACTAGTCAAAATCACCATCGGAAAATTTTTCTAAACAAACTTATTTACTTTCAATACGTCTCCATACACATCAAAAATTTTCTTTGTTGCAACCGTTGCACCTGATAGAAAATGAAACGGCATGAAATGACGTAAATTTTCTAAGTTAGTTAATTGTCCGCCATTTTACAACAGAGTAATAATTTTTTTTAAATTTGATCGTCACAAGTCACAAGATCACTTTGCTGAGCTTGACTGAAGCAAACATTCCACACCAAAAATAATTGATTACTTATGGGTACACCTATTATATATCATATGGAATATTTATTGTCTTGGGGTAATAACTCACAAAATGCATACGGGAAAAATACTTAACATGCAAAAAAGACTCTTAAAAGTAATTGTAAGCCCAGAAATAACAGTCCAAAGCAGAAACAATGAAAATATACTATTTGAATACTGCGAAGTTCTCCCTGTTAGACAAATATACCACTATAAAATAATCATGAAGCACTATGAAGAGGAAAAGGAACTAATGAATCGTAGCCATAGAACTCGGCAAATCACAAACATGCAACTCAATGTGAAAAAATTAAAATCTTCTACGGAGCAAGAACAACAGAGAACACAGTACCACGACTAGGGAATGCAATCCCGAGTCGGGATTGCCCTTTCGGGATCCCACGAGATTAGATTTTTAATCCCGCGGGATCCCTACGGATCGGGATCCCGAATACTTTTGTGTTTTTTTTTGTTCATAGAGCTGAATAGTAATTAACGACAATGCCTTATATTTTTATATCAGCAATTTTAATAAAATGCTCATTATTAATCACTGCATTAAAGATTTTGTAGGCGTTTTTCCAAGCATCCATCAGTGTAGTAGAGTAAAAAGTACTAACTAATAGTAGTTTTTATTACTATGTTAGGTTAATAAAATACAGAAAATATTATTCAAAGCTATTTTCATTATTTGAATGTGACATGAACATAAGTTTTAAGTACTTTCTAAAAGCTCTATAGACATATACAATTAAACATACAAAACATAAAAAATGCTGATCAATCCCGATAATCTCTTCCCATTTTTCGGTTCGGAATTGATCTCGTAAAACGCCTCGAGATCTCGCGGGATCGGGATTGCATTCCCTACTCACGGCCAGCAGCAAAAACTTCACATGTGGATTCCTGCCTTGATAATAAATGAAAATGTTCGAGCAATATTGAGCAGAATACATACAAATACCTCGGATTAACAATAGACAAAAATTACAATTTCGAAACACATATATATTAGGTCCTTATATATGAAATTGGCGTTTAGTATGGGAGGAACATAAAGCCGATTTTTTTTTATTATAATATATTTATTTAATCATTGCTATCTATGCACTTTTGCCATCTAATAGGTAGTTCATCGATCCCTTTACTTAAAAAACCATTCGGACGGGAATCAATAAAATCTTTGAAGGCGGTTTGGACTGCCCCATCGGAGTTGAATTTTTTCCTTTGCAAGAAGTTATCCAAATTTCGAAAAAAATGGTAATCTGTTGGGGCAAGGTCCGGAGAGTACGGTGGATGTCTTAGACATTCCAATTGAAGCTCCTCTAATTTGGTAGCCGTCTGTTGTGCAGTGTGTGGTCTAGCGTTATCATGAAGCAGCAGTGGCCTAGAGCGATTAACCAGCCTCGGTTGTTTAGCAGCTAGCTTTTCCTTCATGGTTTGCAGTTGCTGACAATAGACATCTGCCGTAATCGTCTGGCCAGATTTAAGAAAGCTGTAGTGAACGACACCAGCACTAGTCCACCAAACGCTCACAAGTAACTTTTTTGGAGTCAATTTTCGCTTGGGGCATGGTTTGGCTGGTTCGGCAGGGTTCAGCCATTGCGATGAGCGCTTCCGATTATCGTACAGGATCCACTTTTCATCATAGGTAATGATTCGATTTAAAATCCCTTCATTATTGTGCCGGTTGAGTAATGCAACGCAGCAGTCAACGCGCGTTTGTTGATTTGCTTCACTCAATTCGTGAGGTACCCACCTTTCAAGCTTTTTCACCTTACCAATTTGCTTCAAGTGGATTAAAACAGTTTTATCACTAACACCGCAGCCTGCAGCTAACTCGGATGTGGTTTGCGATGGATCCGCTTCCACAATAGCCTTCAATTCTTCATTATCAACTTTGGTCTCCGGCCGTCCACGGGGCTTGTTCTGCAGGTCGAAATTTCCAGAACGAAAACGTTGGAACCAAAAACGCACTGTGTTTTCTTTTGCGGCACCGTCGCCATACACATCATTAATCCTTCGAGCCGTATCTGCAGCAGTGGTGCCACGGTGGAACTCGTACTCGTAAATAACGCGATATTTCAAGTTTTTCATTTTGTAAACTGAGTGACGCAAAGAAAAAAACAATTGAGGAAAAAACAAATGAATTATAATTTTCAAAACACAAATACATGAGTAAATAGTTGTATAAATTTGGATTTGGAATTCCTAACCAAAGAGAAGATATTTGAGATCAAATTTGCCAGTACGGCAAAACGCCAATTTCATATGTAAGGACCTAATAAAATATATGCGCAAAACTCCGAGTTTGCGTGGTTAAACTACATCAACTTAAAAACATATTACCATTTAACTCTTGAAGATGGCATACATTAGCCTAGCCAAAGCCACATTATCATATGGAATACTGTCTTGGGGAATAACTCACAAAACGCATATGAGAAAAATACTTAACGTGCAAAAAAGACTTCTAAAAATAATTGTACCTCCAGAAATAAGAATCCAAAGCAGAAACAATGAAAATATACTATTTGAGTACTGCGAAGTTCTCCCTGCTAGACAAATATACCACTATGAAATAATCATGAAGCAAAATGAAGAGGAAAAGGAACTGGTAAATCATAGCCATAGAACTCGGCAAATCACAAACAGGCAACTCAATGTGAAAAAAATCAACAACTTCTACGGAGCAAGAACAACAGAGAACACAGTACCACGACTCTTCAACAAAATACCGGAGCGCGTCAGGAATATCACCCAACCGACAAGGAGAGGAAGGGAAATAAGGAAATTCCTACTAAATAACTTGACCCTGGAAATCTAGACAAAATATGCAATGTGCTTAGGCAAGATAATGGAAGAGAAACGTGCCGATAAGCTGTTTAAGGCTTGGCACGATTTAAAATAAAATATGAATAAATTTAACAATAAAAAATTTAAAAATTTAAATTTTCCTCCATTAACACAATTAATCGTTAACAACAAGATTGAGTCATTCAAAATAATATATTGCTAAGAGCATATTGTTTCGTTGTGTTGGTGTTTCGTAAATGGAAAGAGGTCTACTCACCTGACACTTCTTTATATTTAAAAGGTAGAACGGGAGGGAGGAAATGTCACTTTTGTTACCCACCGGGTCCTAAAGAATAAGTTTACAAACTTTGAGTCCGATCGGTCGAACGATGTAGATTTGCATCGAAAATATATCAGGAGGGGAAGGGGTAAAATAGGATGAGGGATATGTAGCATAGGTTACCCGCCGAGTCTTTAAGAATAAGGATCCAAGTTTTGAGACCGATCGGTCAAATGGTACAGATTTGCATCGAAAATATATCAGCGGAGGGGAAGGGTTAAAAAAATAGGGGGAAATGTCGCCTGTGTTACCCGCCGGGTCCTAAAGCATAAGTATGAATCGGATGAACGGTATAGATTTGTATGGAGAAAGTCAAAAGATATTGAGTTTTATAGGTATAGATATTGTATCTTTAAAAAAAAAATCACTTTGTTTGACACCACTTTCTTGAAACTTTGTTGAAAGTTCACCACGAAAAAAATTCGAAGTAGTTATACTTTCTGTACAACTACGTCCAAATTTCCTCTCGATCTATTTATCGTACATATTTTTTTTTAAATAAAAATAAATAAAATAAAAAGTAAAAACGTAAAAAAAAAAAAAATTATCGTATAAAACCTGGCGTATAGGTGTTTGCGTACAAAATTCTGCTCACGATAACAGACAGCAAATTGCTCTCGGTCAAGACTAGCGATAAATTATAAATTTCTAGAATGTGCTAATAGCTGACAACTCTCAAAATACTGTTGGCCTCATTGCAGACGATTCCGCCAGGAGGCGACAATTATTCAGTTGGTGCAGCGGCCTCAACTTAAGCGTGATTAAAGTGACCGCATTGTTTGCAATTGCCGAAAGAATTTTCGGAATTTAATCGTTTCGTTTCAATCTTTGCGCTCGCGCCTCACCAAGTAAGTCCAATTTTCGTAGCACAAGCCTTTAGCTCATTTGAAAACAGTAACGCCGGCCGCACACTGGATGCGTTTTCGTACGAAACTGAGTAGTACGTATACGTACGAATACGCAACTACATTTCTGACCTTCGAAGTAGTACTGAACATCGCACACTGTACACGATTTAGTAGAGCGCGTACGCACGTACAGATGCGACGTCCGACGCGATCCGGATTTGTTCGGAAATTTTTGCGATTTCGTACGATGGATATTGAAAAATTTGTCAATTTGACGCATGACCACAAATGTTTGTGGGACCAAAGTGATTTGACTGCGTGACCATCAGCGCAGATCATGGCGGAGAATCTCTAAAGGACTAAAAATACCTGCAAGTTAAATAATTTGGTTTAATGAAGGTGAGGTTTAATTATGTATTTCGAACAAAAAAATATTTCTCCGATGTATAGTATAGCTCTCGTTGCACTTCGATTCTTCCCAGCATTTGTGAATCTATTAGATATAGATAGTCATGAAATTTGTCATTATTTAAGTCTGCCATAATAGAGTTTTCCAGAAGATACAGATTATTCATTTGGCACAAACGTTATTGGAGAAATGCGAAAAGTAACTGATCGTGACCAACGCAAGACGCAATCAATGTGCGCGCTCAATACGTACGAAAATAATCGTACGAATACGTACGTAATAATTCGTATCCAAAGTGCGACCGGCCTAAGAATTTTGATGTGTAGGTGTGGCTTTGTACTAGCGGCCGTGCCGGTTCGCAACGGTTTATACGGTACGGTGCAGCGCGATCCTGCTTGTTAGTTGTAAAAAAATTCAACTCGGAGACGATTGAGTAGGACCGATATGGAAGCTTTTTCTCTTAGAACTGACCTGGGTAAGCGGTGGGTACCATTCACTGAAAGTTTTTCTATTTTAAAAAATAAATGATTTTGGTAAGTAAAAATTATCATAAAAAATTATGATTTCTTTACATATTTTAAAAAGGTATTTATGGAACGTTTGAAAGGCAAAAGTAATATTTTTTACTATGAAAAGTAAGTTTAAAACAAAAAGGCAGTAGTTTTTTGTAGAGGCGGAAAAATGCATTATTTTTTAAATTTTGAGATAAAATGTGGTGTTCTTCACAGACCACTAAAATGCTGGAGCGTGCAGTGAGAACAAGAAACATTACTTTTCCTAAGCGTATGTTTTGAAAAGTAACCGAAATAAGAGATTTATCTCGTAATATTCTAATCACAATAATCAACATATTATTCAGCTTTTAATATTTCATAATATTCTGCCAGATAAATATTTAATCACGATTTTTTTTTCCAAATACATGTTTAAATAAAAGTCATCCTTCTTGGTCTCACTGCACGCCCCTGCTAAGATGTATAGATAAAACAATATATATAGGTATTTAATTATGCAACAGTAAATACTTAAACTACATTGTGAATGTGTCTTACATATACGCGGGGGAACATACATACTTCCACTGTATTCCAATCTCCTCACCTAAAGAAGGGGTTTAGTCCACCTTTGTACAATTTTATACTCTGTGATGTTTTTGGTATTTAGATCGAAGCGAGGTTGTAAGCGAAGTAACATTTTTAATATATTGACATATTGGAGGACTTAACACATAAAGAGGTTTTATCGCCTACTAAACAGTAAAAATAGAAAGTGCACGTGTGTTATTGAAATTGCCAACCAATTAGGCGCCGGCCTACACCAACTCCTTGGTACTTACTACACACACTGCCGACAATTATTTTTATCACGACTATAATTTTAGCTTACAACTGTTACAACATTTACAACTGTTGATTTGAGCGATTGAATCTGTCAAAAGTATAATTGTGTGAAAAATAATACTCTAATTATGTGTATAGCACAGTTTGGTTTGTATAAAAGATAACTTCTACGTTAATTAGAAAATGCTATGACAATTGTATGCTTGCGAATAAGCGGCGCTTGTATAATGTACCCAAATTATAAATAGCAAGGTAAATGTTGTTACGAACAACAGTTCAAAAGAAACGAATGTGAGTGCACAACAGGAGGCCGATGCACTGCCATGTTGAGAACGCAACAAGAAAACACTGTGTGTTTCGCAAGTGTGCATTTATAGTTACGACCGCGACAAAGAGCACTCAAAAATATTTGTTTTTTTATTAATGGGTTGCAAATTTCAATCAATCATTTAAAATGGTTAGATTCCAAAAGATATGAATATAAACGTAGTGTTGATCATTAAATTGGGTGAAAAACGTAAACTTTGTTAATTATAATGTTTAATTCCAGCGTTATATTTTACTACTCGAGTTTCGAGAATATCAGAATCTCTCAACGACAGGTGAAGTATTAATAATACTACACAATGAGAGAGATTCTGATACTCTCGAAACTAGGAATGCTATTTTAACCGGTGAAACACTAGCTGTTATTTGAAATTTGTATCTGATTGTGTCAATGATTGCTAATTGATTTTCGCAATTTTACGGTAACCATCAGTGCTAGACAAAAGTTATAACTCAGTTATCAATCTGAACAATATAAGCTCAGATAACTGTAACATGTGTAACCGGTTAAAATAGCGGTTTGCTCATAATTACTCGAAACTCGAGTACATACCTACTAAAATAAAAAAATATAATTAATCTTACGTAGAAATGACATAGTTTATGTTTTTCACTCAATTTTCAACGATAATTATGAAAAATGTCTACAAATCAATCAATCATTAAAAGATTGTGGGTTTTAATTAACATTTATTTTACTTCATGGTGCTTAAAGCTGTTTTCCACCAACTGAACAAACTTTTTTCGCAAAAATCTATGTTTTAGACAAACTATTACTATTAACCAAGTTCATAGCCTCAAAAATATTTCACCGCAATTTTTTTCGATTACTCAACTACAATTTATTGAACCTGTTTACGAAAAATTCATATGCGTGCTGTGTCTATGCCAGCTTTCACCGTGATGAAATAATTCTAGAGATAGCCAAGATATTTTTAATTGATAACGTCATAATAGCATAAATAATAGATGATAAAACGATTTTTCGGTGGGGTGAAGTCATCTTGTGCTGTGACAATTGTCCCGGTGACGGAATGCTCCATTGTCGTCTTCAAATAAGGAGGCAATTGGCTTTTAAAATTGTCCAAATGTAGCGCGCGCGCGTGGTCACCGGGGAAGCCACGTACACGGGTGGACCGAGAACTCACCTGATAAGCTCACACTTGGAGGACAGCGATTAGATAAACTCATATCTTATTGAAATGTAAGTAAAAATATACACGTGGGCTATCAAAATTGGTGTTTTTGATTGTTCTGCATACTATATAATTTCACAACAGCACCCTGACTAGTTAACTTACTTTATATTCCCATATACTCTCATACTTCTTTCCTTTATCCTAATCCCACATCCCACTCCGCCCTTTCCACTCCTTCTCAGTATGAAACCTACCACTACCACAACCTATACTACACCACAAACTATAAGGCCACACGACAGCAAGAACTTTCTTATGGATAGTCCAAAAGAAATTTCTGAGATATCTCTACGAGAGAGTACGGGCATTGTTCTTGGCTCTACCCAACCGAGTTTCTCCAGGGTACGCTCTGCTACAATAGTTTAGAGACAAGAAGGAATGTGTATTTGATTACACATTTTTATCGACTGTTGCGCGGTATGATCGATAATACTGATATTATGCAGAGCATTGGTTTGTATGTTTCTGATAATTACCTTAGACATCGTCAGCATATATTGTTTTACATTCCAATATACAGGACCAACCTATCGACGGTTATGCCTGTTGGAAAAGCTATAGCTATGCTGAACAAAATCGCTTCGGGTATTGATGTATTCCATGTATCTGAAAGGGTTTTTCGAAGCAGGATTCACCTACACCTTTGACCAGATTTTATATGTTAATTAATTAAATATTCTTATACCTTCATAATATATATGCATTGAATATTAAGTTTGCAATGTACATATTATTGAATAAATAAATTGAAAACTGAATAACGAAAATATAAATTGTCATATTGTCACACCTTGCTAAAATCTTTGATATCATCTTAAGTGAATGTTTAAAATTGGCATAATTTACTATTTTTAATCTTTCTATGTGAATTTAAGAGTAGGTATATCAAAAAAAATGCATTCATCGAGAATTACTAATGTATAATCTACCGAATTCGAGACTTTATTTATCAATTTCCCAGTGGGTTCTTACAGTATAAATAAAGTAATCCTTTTAAATAAAAAAATAAAGATAATCAAACCAATATACCAGATAAATAAGACAAGAAGATAAAATAAACCAAATTTATAAAAGATAGAAATAAAACACATTTAAAAAGAAATGAACAATCAAGAAAACACTTTAAAATAAATAAATATATATAAACAATGATTAGTTTAAAAGTAAACAATAATAATTAAAACCTTTAACAAATTAATAATACAGAAAAAATAAAGAATAATTACTAAAAAGCAAATTCAGAAAGGTGCTCATTCAAGGAGAACAAAAAAATGTATACATAGCCTTTAAATTTATACACATAGTTTTGAAAAGATAAAATGTAGAATTCAGCACATTTCAAATCAGTAATCTTTGGTGACTGCATTCAAAACATTTTTTTTAATTTTTGGGATATTGTTGTCTTTGATTTTACAACCCGCATATGTAAAAAAATATTTTTTTATAAATAAAAAAAATATATACAAATAGTGCCACGAGCAAAAGATCGACCCGTACACCAGTTCGATATCAAGTTAAATTACTTCGGTAGGTCTCGGGATTATTCGGTCACAGTATGCACTGCGGCCTTCGACGCTATTATCGGTTTCCCCGAACTTTTTGTTAGTGGAAGTGACATAGGTACTACCCTCACTACACTTTTCCGAAGTGTTCCATGTTCAGCCGGATGTACCAGCGGGCCACAGTCACCGCCGTAATGGATGGCAAACACGCCAGCCGAGTGCCGACACGATCCGGGCATTAAGGACGCCTCCGGGTTTATAGCTGGAGTGCCTCGTCTGGGCTAAATTTGTATTATTACCCGATATAGGGGATACATCATACTGCGTGACCTTCAGATACATCGAGGGCTGGTTTTTCGGTCAGTGGCCTTATGACTTTCTTACTATAAATATACCAGCTGTGCCCGCGCGGTTTCGCACGCGTGGATTTTTAGAACACTGTTTGGATCGTCATAGAACTTTCGCGAACCTTCTAGAACACCAACACATTCCGCCACTCGGTTTAGAACCTTATAGAACTTTCGGGAATTTTCTAGAACCCTCTCCTTCCAGAACTTTCTAGAGCAGGTTTTTCCGCAACCTTCTAGACTCACCGACACAGTCAGCGCGCCTATTCTGAAACAATCTGAAGCATTTGAGGCCTTCCTGTAACAAAACAATGTGCTAGAAATCACATTTTCGTCCCCCATTCCAGCACAGCCACCCCCACCAAACTCGCATATTTTCGATGTGACACCAAGGGCTATCCACCACCATAACCACCGGCGGATGGTTGTGGCTGGTTGTGGAGAAAACTTGGCGGGTAGGAAAACACGGGTTTCTTTTTATAAATAAATCCCACCAGTATAAGTAATATATAAAGAACAAATGAGTAATACCCTCTGTAACACGTAAATTATGTAGTGGTATTCTTTTTTTAAAGCTACTCCATTGTTCACTTCAGTATCGCACTGGTAGTAACGCGGAGCGGTCGTTTCTAAATAATTTTACGAGATTTTATAAACGCACTGTTACTTACACTAATGCAAGTGGCTTTCCTAAAGTGAACGGGAGTCAAACGGAACAACACATTACACATTGTCGTCACAAAACAAATTTCAATAAAAAAACATTTCAAAATACGAGCAGTTTAAGAAAGAAGTCAAATTATTAAATTTGGACAGACATGTATTGTAACATTGCCTACATGTTTCAAATAGTTTCTGTGTAATGAAAACTACTACTTTTAATTTAGCTTGTAAATACTTTTCCAATAAACTCGAGCTATTGGCTCATATTATGAGGAGTATAATGTTATAAAAACTGTTTGTATAATGTTGTAAAAACTGATGTTCAGATGGCTCAAATCAAACATAAATAATCAACACCAAATAAAGGTAATTAAAGGATTTTCGTCGAACTCGGTAATAAATGTATCTGGTGTCCCTCAAGGTCTGCATCTTGGCCCCCCGTTGTTCATTCTATTTATAAATAATAGTTAATATTTCATGTAGCTAGTTTATATGTCATGTATGTCAATATCTGGAGTGATTTAGATCGACTAATTGCAAGTGACATTTCTTACGATTACGATACAGCTAAATAATAGTCGATTGCATTAATTTGATATGTACAAAAATAACTTGCGATTACGAGTTCGATATCATCACGTCAATCGCGTCTAAAACCTCTAAGATGATTTGGGCACGTGAAAAGTATGCGTGGGATGGGACGACAAAGAAATTCTTATCTAGAGAGTAAGCAGGACGATGTGGTGCCAATAGGTCTGGCAATATTATCATCACTCGCAAAAGCAACTCGTATTCGTGCGATTGACGTTGTATCGCCACTGCGTACGCTTCGTCTGACATGTTTACTATGCTATTTAATTCTACATTATAAGTTTTAAATTAAAAAACAGTGATAAATGATTTATAAGAAAAATTTTGTTTACTATTTTTTTTACAAAACATAAATTATTGGCGAAATATAAATACGCCTTTTTGAAATTCTAGACTTTAAACATTTAAAGTTCGGATAATAGTATACGAGCATGACTTTCTCTCGGGCGTTCCCATATATTTTAAGCGTCCTTTTTTCCTCGGAACCTTTTTGTCTCGCAAGGAATACGTATATAAATACGCTCGTGCAAGTTTTATCTGATATGACGTTTGTTCATGTCTTGCTCTCGTATTGAAATAGCATGATCTATCGACGCAATTTGACACTTTTGACAATTTGAAAAACGGATGACCAGCCTTAATATAAGGAACAAGATTGTAGTTTATTGACACCACCAATTTATTGAAAATACCGACAGGATACAACGTATACTAAAAAAAATTAAAATCTTAACAGTAGAAGAAACACTAATATTATAAAGAGGTAAAGTTTGTAAGTTTGGATGTAGGAGGTAATCTTCGAAACTACTCATCCGATTTCAAAACTTCTTTCATCAATATTTAGAATGGATCTTCAGGGTGGACATGGGTTGAATATTATCCTGTTAAAATAAAAGGGCTTTTCGTGAAGATCAATTTTGCTACTTGAGTCGACGAAAAAACGGTCAATGCGTTTCTTACGATATATGAATGCTTTTAATAGAACAAATGTTGAGCTTAAAATGGTTTGAAAAAAGTCCACAACAACATATATATCTATTGTTAATTCACAAATTGATAAAATATTACTAAAATATATTTTTAAAATTATTTTTAATACGTCGGGGGTAATTTAACTAGGCAACGTTAAATTTTTATCAAAATAAATATGCCCATCGTCAGGAAAGTTTTATTTAGATAAAAATTGCCTCTAACACAACATTGTTTGGTTGATTAGTTTAGAATTTACTATCGTGTTTTGCAAAAACAAAATAAAATACGCGTCTGACTGAACATTTGCCTATTTGTCGCTTAAAATAATGAATATCTTTTGTCCCTATGTGTTCCTTCTTTTAATTCATATAATGACACCAATGGCCGCGCAGCGCTCTCCACTTGCCGCGAAGCGAGCACCGTTGCCCACCACACCGTCGAGCAGCTCGCCGTCGACCGCGATGTAAAAACAAATGGAGCTGTCATTATCATTAATCCCGCACTGTTCGTGTCACGATCGCTGTAGGTATCTTTTAAACTGTAAAATAAACATTGCCTACCATCAGTTCATTGTTTTCACTTGGTGATTCTACATAGTGCCACTTCCGTTCGAGTTTATACTTGATAAATACTATGAATTGAATGTCATCGAGGTGCGACTGAACCGACATGTTCGCACCGCCACCCATGTAAATAGCGAGTATCGACATCGAGGTAGCGAGCTGAAACCGCGACCGCGAGGTATCGCAGTGAAGCATCTTCGGCATGTTCGTACCCTAAGAACACAAATATCAACAATAACATTGTACATACATACCCTTATATTAAATATGTTAAATTGTATCTGAATAGAACCTAATAAAAAAAACATCATGATGCATTTATTGAATACGACATTATGTATTAATTTATCATTATAACCAATGATAATCGCAATTAAAACGCGAACATCGTATTTTTTCACGCGATTCGTGCGTCGCTTGCATAATCAGCGTGTAAACACAACAATATAATAATATTAAATAATAATTCCAGTTAGCCGAGACTCACCCCTCCGCGTCCCGACGCCCCCTGCCGCCGCCGCCGCCGCCGCCGCCGCCGCCCAGCGCAGACGGCGCCTGTGGACAGAAGAGCCAAGCAGTTGAGTTCCGAGAGCGGGCGGGCGCGCAAGGATATCACCACACAGCGGCCGACCAACGAGACGTCAACATGGTATGTTTACATTTATTGTTTGGCACACGGCACGACACGCAAACACTCGATATGCTCATTTATATACACAGTGAAAGGTTATTGGTGTTTTAATACATGAAGAAATTAACAAAACAATATCGTCATTTTCCCACGCAACACTGATTCTGCAAATTTTTTTTTCGAACGCAAAAAATGTCTCGTACCCGGCAGCAAAAATTTCTTCTGCATTGGATTTCAAATGGAAAATATCTTTACGCTTTGGGTGAAATGTAAACAGTTACGAAGATGGGCTACATCAAAGTTTGCATTTTATTCGACATTTCTAAAGTTTTTTTTGTAAAATGTCGGAGTATCACTATAGTAGATATAAAATATTAAATATAGAATATTAAAAATTTTAATACAAGTCAAATAAAATGACAAAAACCTGACAAAAAAAAAATTTAAAATTTATGCAAGATTTTAATAATTTTATTTGATTTTTATCAAAGCGAATACATTTTAGAAATTACGTTTAAGTGACCGTAGTGATAGTCCAACGCATGAAAAAGTCTCCCCGAAGTTTTTGCTACTAGCTATGAGACACCCTGTATATTATATATCGCAACTAATGAATAGGATATATTTAGTTATGCTAGTATTTCCTTCTTATAATTAAGCGATCCGCCCTCAAAGAGCGATTTGTCCCATTACTAAAAACGGATTTAATTAACCATAATATATTTATGTCATATTCGTACACAAATTTGACATTGTAGCTATCATGTGTGCTAGAATTTTGTGTATATTTCATACATGTTTGAAATATTATCATTTATTTCAGTATCGGTATTTTTTTAATCATTGTAATCTATTACATTTTTTTGTTTTACACGTCTTATTGCGAAAATGAAATGTTAGAACTTTGTCCTATGATATTTAAAATCATATCAGAATACACATCCTACTCGTATAATATATAAATCTTAATTTTTTTTTCATCTTGCGCAATTATTACTGAAGCGAAATTGATAACGATATTCCTCGGAAAGGAAAAGTTCCGGGTTCGTATCCTGGTGGTAATGAATTATAATAATTTTTGGATAAATTTTCTTTATATATGTTGAATCTAATTCGTTTTATTCTATTTTATTATATTGAACCCAAAATAATTAAGAAAAAAACAGGTATTATGATTTTTTTACAAATAACAGTAGAGAGGCGTATATGGAACAAGTATCAAATCAATATTCTTACTATTTTCAAACTCTAGTTTTAAACTAAATGCTTGGAAAGCAAATGGGGTTAATTTCACTGATCTTCCATAATGGCTCGAACTCCAAATCGTATCAAGTAGCTTGAATTACTAGAATAACTAAAAATGACTTATAATTAATGATGATTATAACTGTACTATTTACGTTGATTCACTTATTCCATCTACCAATATCTTTATCAAATCCATACTAATTTTTCTGTATATAATTTGGAACGTTTTAAAAACAATTTGTAAACTTTTCCTGCTGTCTACCACAATCAGTCTAGTAAAACAACCACGGTTCAATGTCAAATTTATAAATATCGTTATAAAGATACGTTTATGTTTAACATATATTATATTTTTCTAATAAATGTGTCGACTGGATGGCAATTATCATGGATGCCTCAGACTGAAAAAAATATTTTTAAGGCTAATAATTTTAAAAAAAAATACTCGAAAATATATATAATATTATTGATTAACTATTTTGGTGGCTTGATGGAGACTTGCTTCCTGATCTAAATGATTCGACACCCACATCCGTCAACTATATATATACATTGATTGATTTTTCATAGTACACACGCTTAGGTCTAGTTTAGAAATACCAATACTAATATTTTAATACATCAAATTAATGTTATGTGGGTTATAAAGGCAAAGACAGCTATATCAAAGAAAAATAAAAAAATGTTGTAAATGCAGTCACCGAGGATTACTAATTTAATGTGTGTTGATTTATAGATTTTATGCACTTATCCCTTCCAAAATCAAGTTTCCCATAAAATTATGGGCAATATATACCCTTATAAAATCTTGGATTCGGTAAATTCTAAATCCTCGATGACTGAATTTTTTTTTAGATATTCATGCCCTTGCTTTAATACCCAACATATAATGTTTTTGTACGTTGATGAATATATTTTTTTATAAAAAAGAGATAATAATAAATATATTCTAATTATAATTTAAAAAAATAAATCTAAGTGCTTGTGTAATGAAAAAATGATGAACCTAGGTGTGTGTTAGAAGGGTTTGAATTCAAGGGCGGAAATGGACTACTTTATAATGTGAATAAAATAAATATAACCATTTTTATATTTTACTATTACACTTGCTTCAGAAAAACTGAAATATTAGATACTTTACTTATTCAGCACTTGCTATTTGTATAGGTAAGTATATTTATTTATAGGCCTAAAAAAATATTATAAACTCCAATGTACAGCCACACCCAATTTATTTAAGGCAAAAAATGGTTCATAAAATGTGCTACTTATCGCGTTAAATAATCATGACTTGAATTTCAAATAAATAATGCACCAATTTTAGAATTGATAAGCACACGGAAATAATCTATCAAAAAAATTTATCTGCTCGTCTGTAGATAATATAGGTACTACAAATACAGTATATTGTCAATTTTAAGTTAATAAACGGGATAACAAGAAATTTGAAAAATATTTGTCAGTAAAATATATTCCATTCTTTCACAGTCTTCGTATGCAGTAACGTAAATAAAGGAATAATATTGATGTAAAAAAATATCTCACTAGTTAGTAATACTAGCATATCAAGTGTCAATCTGAAGTTACATAGCTTATTAAAAACCATCTTATTCAAGTTATAAACGAGATGTGAAACTTTTTTCATTGATTTGTCAAATACTAGTACATTGAGTTGGGTGATTGTCATAGAAACTTTAGGCGTATGTCCCGTTTATTTTGCATGTTACTCTATAACAATCGTACTAACCTGAGAACAGGTGGGAATATTTAACAAAATGTAAAAGATTTCTGATGCAACTCTTCAATCTAAGATGTTAACGTGGATCGACTGAAAGATAAAACTCAATATTTCGGTGGTTGTCACTTTATGTTTGAGTTGGTGTTGTCTTCGATCAGCTGATCGGCCTCCAAGTTGTAATTGTAATTGAGCATTTGCACGGTAACCTTGACATTGTTGAATCGATACAACCGACAGTCGCGACACGCAATGGAAAAATATAAGCCAACACATCAGTAGGGCTTATAGAAAAACACACTTTTGAAAAAAACGGTTTTCGAATTTCCTATTTCATACGCACTTTTTTTCGATAATAGGCTTTTTTACACCAATGATATTCGTATAAATTAGCGGGTGTGTATGTGTGCATGCATGCGTGTAGGTGTGAGGAGAAATGTGTCACTTCGCAAGTTTACCCCTAACAGAGTTAGTAAACTGCCCAAAACGTAAACAAAAAATGGCGAGATCTGCATAAACTATGTTATAGGTGTCAAGATCATGTTTAGTTGCATTCAATATTAAAATTTATGAAATTTTCTAATATAATGCGAGTCAATGGGACTATTTAGTAATTTGTGAAGATATTTTATATCACTTATCGTTCGTCTGTTTTCGAAATTCAAAAAAAAATTAGTAAAATATGGAAAATTACAATTTCTTTTATATATATTTTAATAAATAAAAAAAAATTACTAGAAAAAATATAATACATAACCAACCAACTAATCATCACGCCGTTTCCCCGCAGGGGTAGGCAGAGAGGATAGAACGCCTTCTTCTATCTTGGCACACCACTTTTGCTTCGGCTACATTCATACATCCTCTCATGCAAACAAAACTTAATTAAGTAATTGATTTAACTTTATATAAAATTCAATGAAAACGAAAAAAAAAACTAAACAATTTATTCTAAAATAAAGACCCGGTATTTGGTCAGTAGTAATAGTAATAGTTAAGCAAAAAGCATAGATTTTGGTGTTTTCCACTATTAAAACAACTCGTTTTTGCGAAAATCCATGCTTTTTACTCCCTTTATTTTAACTCGTAGCGTCTGCTTGCTTGCTTGCTTTTCTGACGAAAAAACTTTGGATCGATTTTTAACCCTTTTCTCGTGAGATTCCACCACGACAAACGACAACAGACAAAGAGAGTCAAATAAAAGCATCTTTCGTTTTTCTTTTTCGTTTTTCAAAAACCGTTTTCCGTACCCGTTTTTTAAAACCGTCAAGCCCTAAACAGCAAGTTAAAGAATGGCTTAAATAATTTATCACACTTCTCCTACGTTAGATAAAATTCTCGGAACTATAGGCATGTTGACATGTTGTCGTTAATGAAGAATAAACATTACTGAGTTGTCCATTGTCAGTTTGTACCACTGCCATAGTTAGCAATACGAATTTTTCCGAGAATACAAATTAATGTGGATGTAATTATTTCATGCAAGTCGCGATAGCTGAAATATCCGTCATCTCAATTCACCAATTTAAAGGCAATACGACGAATTGTTTATACAGCCTCATTAACAAAAATAAATTTGTTTCTTGCATAGCCCGATAGAATAAGTGTAAGTAAGTGCATGCATGACTAATTAAAACAAATAATAAAGAATTTTCAAACAGATGGGAGCACTAGAGCTCTGTAAATACTACGGCCGGTACAGACTTTCGAACAATATTAAAAACGGAAGAAATAATGAATGTAATGAATCTTCTTCTTCTTTTAGTGCCATCTCTTGTCGGAATTCGCCGATCATATTGGCGATTACGATTCTATTCGCCACCGCACGGAACAACTCAGTCGATTTACACTTATATACTAGTTCCTCAAGTTACGCGGCCCTAGGATGTGGCGTCTTCCTACGCTTCTTTTACCTCTTATTCTCCTACCTGGATGATGAGTTGGTTTAGACTGTATTTTGGTTCTCTTATAATATGTCCGAGATGCTCCAGCTTTCCTATCTTGATAGTTCGCAGCATTCTCGGTCTTTTTTCGTACGCCGGAGGACTTTAACATTCGTCGCTCCGAGTGCGTGAATCTCTCAATATACGTCTATAGAGCCAAATATCGACAGCTAATAAGGAATAAATATTGTTAATTCCGACAAAATATGATCAGATAAAAAATGAATCATTCGGATGGTTTTTCCCTTATCTATAATTGGACGGTTGAACGTAACCTTCAAATGATCGAATAAAGAATATGGCAGTTGTTACAGAAAATGTTTTATAACTTGATGCCCTCCAGCTAGCTACGGTGATTGTGATGTAATTACCAAATAAGAGTGCGTCTAATGTTTAAAGTATTGAAAGTGATGAAATTTATCGATCTAGTCGGGAGAGATACAATAATACAAATAATATAACACAAGCATAACTTTATAACTGAAAATCGAGCATAATACCATTCCTTTATTATGTTCTAGCTGTAACCAGTCAAAAATGACGTACATGTCGGTTCCTAAATAATAAGTGAGCAAAATTTGGTTAAGACCTGTCAAACGGTGTAGATTTGCATAGAAAATGTACCTTGGGGAAGGGGTAAAGTAAAAAAATTTAATAATACTAAAAAAAAATCAAAGTTTTTTTTTAAAACGTTACGGATGTTACAGGAAGTGAAGGACAGATCTTCAGACAACGAAATTATTATTATTGGGATATTGGTAAAGTTAGCTTTAAAATAAAATAAAAACATTTAAGAATTTACTCATTACAAAGACTGACGAATATTCTGAAACTCGAGATGTTTATTACAATAGGGTAGCTAGTAAAAGTGCCAAAGCTATAGAGCTGATGGACTTCTAGCAGTAGATTAGGCGGTCTAGTCATATGTAGAGTACCTACTCTAGATGACGAATAGTTTATACGCGCAACATGCATAACGATTCGCACATTACTGGGGTCATAATCCCAGCTGTCCCAAAATATAAAAACAAATAATAGCGAAAAAATTTTTTTTCTTTGATTATGCAAACCTTAAATTAGGGTGGAACATGCGGTCTAGTGCGACGACTGCATTATTTAAACTCCCGATTAAGTTCGTCTATACGCGTGTCAATTTTTTTAACCCTTTTACAATCAAATATCTATACTGAGCACTTTAATGTGGGACGGACGTATAAGAGACACATTCAAGTAAGTGTATCCCTTTCCCGACCCTGTTTCATCCGCTGCTTGGGAGTGAACAATGCCTTAAAATAATCTCACATTCTTCAATATCATATATTAAATAGTGTGTGGGTAGTTATTTGATGATAGCCATCCGCATCACTGCGAGGACCAACAATATCATGATGCGAAGTCCCGTTTGAAACAAATATACAAAATTAAATTGAAGGGAATTTCAAAAACTTGAATGCTTTGGAATGAAGTGGAAGGCCTCGGGTACGATACGAGCGGCGAGCGGCAGAGCGGCAGAGCGTCAATGCGCCCGAGTAATTAGGGAAGACGGACACGATATGACTAATCTCAGTACTGTGCCGTCAATGTGACCCTTACTACTCGGGCGCATTGACGCTCTGCCGCTCTGCCGCTCTGCCGCTCTGCCGCTCTGCCGCTCGCCGCTCATATCGTACCCGAGGCCTAACTGTGGCTATTAATATAAAGCTTTAATAACTTCTTCAATAACTGCAAAATTAATTTGTGTTTTTATTTATATTATTTACATTTAATATAAAAATTTATATAATTAACAAGAATTCACCGCTAATTTGTTGAAATATCAACACGTTTCGGGACCAATGCAATGGTTAGAAATGTCCTTAGGTTTTCACGGCCGTTCAGAATCTTCTGTGTATAGTTTTCTGGGATATTCTGCCGTGTATATGTGACCTCTCTGGCCAACGTTTCGGATCCCATTGCAGGGTCCATCAGCCCTGATGATGGACCCTGAAATGGGATCCGAAACGTTGACCAGAGAGGTCACATATACACGGCAGAATATCCCAGAAAACTATACACAGAAAATGCAATGGTTCCTTCATAAGGACAGCGTAAACTGAAAATTAATGGAAGTATACACAGGGTTATTTGGAAAACATTAATAATCTCGCAGGACTATATTCTTTCTTGCCTCGATTATGAAGTCGAAAATGTTAAATCGATAGTTATGGAGATTTGTGACATCAAAGCTTGCATTTTTTCTCAATATTTCTGACTTATTCTTTGTAAAACGTTGGACTATCAATACAGTAAAATAGATCGATTATGAAAAATTCATACCCTCTAATACGAGTCAAAAGAAATTATAAAAACCATCCGACTTCCGATGTCGCCTATCTCCTTAACTATTGGTATTAGGTCATGGTTGCTTGAACATATTCGACTCATAATCAAGGCAGGAATGGACTAGGTCTGTACACCCTGTGCAGACATTAACAAAATCAAAAAATAAATGTATGTGAGATGAATAAATAATTAAGTACTAATGTGAAAACAAATTTTAAAAGTAACTATGCATTTGCAAAAAGGATCTGGTTATTTATAATAATTAATTTACTATTAAAACTTTTTTCTATTATTTTCAAAATTTCTAATTTATCCAACTGTAATGTTTTTGCATGTCAAATTTATAAAACATTTTTAAATTTAATTTTTAGCATATACTGTATCCTGATTAAGGACAATTGGCTCCGAAACATGTTGATATTTCAACAAATTAGCGGTTAATACAAAGTTTATTCTTGTTAATTAATTGTATTAATATAAAGACTATTTTGGTATCATTTATTCGCGTGGAAAGGTCGTAATATTTTGCGGTGATGAATAATTGATTGAATGAATTTTACGAATGAACGACAGAATGAATAGCAATATTATGACAAGATGTCGGAATAAATTAATGTACAAATCACAGCGCCCGAGGGCGCACAGTCACAGTAAATCGAAATGATTGATTGCATAAATTAGAATAATTAATTAACTGGTTTAAATTTACGTGACGCGAATTATGAAAACATAAAAGGAAAAGTTGCAACAAAAAAAAGCAACGTGCAACAGTTGCAAGTTGCAAAAAGTCGATGGACTAGAATAAAAAAAAATTAGGTTAATAAGTCAATCCTTCAAAAGGAAAGTGATGAAAAGAAAAGGATCAAATATCGTCGAATTTTACAAATACGTGAATTTTTGAATTTTTTACATGAGCGTTTTTGAAGGAACATATTTCAATTAATAAATATCGAATTTCGTCGTGTTTTGAAATACAGTTATTATATTTTTGATGTTTACATGATTAACTTTGAGTTTAATTATAAATGAAAACACTATTTTCTTCTTTCCACCATTTTTAATTGACGCGAGTGTATTACTTCGTGTTTTAGAAACATCCGTTTCCTTTTTTAGGTGAGCGTAGACTGAAGTATGTGGGAGTGAGCGTGTGGTATATATGGTTTGCGGTTCCAGTGGAAATGGAGGGTTGTATAAAATTATTGATCGTATAATTTTTTGTATTTAAGTGCATCTAAATTATTTTGTTTCAGTCCGTAAGTTTGTGTATATTTGTATCGTTGAATGCACGGTTGTTTTCTATAAAATGATTAGCACATTCTGAAAAGTTACTATTAGCGAAGCACCTTTTATTTTCTGTAAATCTAGTTTCTATTGATCTGCCTATTCGACCTGTATGTCCCATGTCGCAATCCCCACATTCTAGTTTATGGATTGATTACCACACATTCGATTATTTTTTTTTTTAATATAGATGCGAACACGGAATACGTGTCGCCTCAATATTCTTACTATTCTCAGACTAAGCCAAAAGCCTTTGCTATGAAAATAGGACTAAATTGCGGGAGTTCTGGAATGGAGCTCGAACCGCCGACCACCAGATCACCAGACCACTACACCAAAAAGCTACACAGTTTTAAAATAACAATATTTTCATGGTTCTTCTTTATTCATCTGTCACTGGAGTTACGATTGTTTTTTGCTAAAGGATATGGTCCTAATATTTTCCGCGCCATTCGTTGTCAATCTCAGGATATATCTATATTCCTGATCTCATTATTAAAGCTTCTTAGTTTCCTTTCCGTCTGACTAATTTTCATCATTGTTGATCATCTTTAGAAATATTACGTTACACAAAGTCAACACATCATGTAACTATTCATTGAGTTCAAGCTGTCACGCCAATACAGTACTTTGGTCCAGACATCTAAGATATAGTGGTATCGAAAGCAAACGATCAAGATCTATTATAAACCTCTCATAGAGACGAAGCTATTTTTATATGGGACAGTAGGTACGGAAATGTTTTTCGGTGTTCATAGGGCTTACGACCTATCGTACGGCTGACTTAATAAATCACTTTACACAATGTAACTTTAACCAACTCCCCCTATGATGTACTACGACATCTATCAAATTTTTGTAAGTTGTATATATGTTTAACTTGCACACCTTGATTCGTATGTGAGTTGTATTTTTACTACCGCCACCTGCAGTCCAAAGCTTTTTCATTCCTATAATCCGGCACAGACGTCGCCATTGATAATGAGATAACTATGTTTTGAATTGAATTTTCGAAGCAATATTCTTTATTTCTGTATATTAAATTCTTCCGAATTATTAACATTACACTTAAATATGTCCGAAAATTATTTGATTTTTTAAAACTCAAATTTTAATATATCTTGATTAATTGTGTCCCCCTGGGGATAAAATCCAGTATTGTGTTCTTGAAAAATTTGAACATACTTAAAATATTCTGAAACCAAACGAAATCTAGGTGATCTAAGTGGTTTATATTAGATTTTAGATTAGATTTTTATTTAAAAAAATAATTATTGTTGGAAACTATTGTTTTTTGAAATAATTTCAAAGAAAAGAATAAAGATGTGTTACAATAAATAAAAAATAAATATTTTTGTTGATCTTTTAAATATAATATTTTATCACTTTCAGAAGTGCATATTCAACAAACTTTAAAACTAAATTTGATTATTCAACAGTTAAAAAATATGCGTTTGATCCGTGATCCGTTATTCCGTAAAAGTGTTGGTAGTGAGTATTTTATTGTGTTGTGTGTGCATTTACATAAAATAGAAAGTTTGCAGTTATATAAAAAGCTTTAACAATTTTGGCT
This sequence comes from Agrypnia vestita, assembly GCA_016648135.1. Taxonomy (NCBI): domain Eukaryota; kingdom Metazoa; phylum Arthropoda; class Insecta; order Trichoptera; family Phryganeidae; genus Agrypnia; species Agrypnia vestita. Next base: position 147,827 of record JADDOH010000748.1, on the reverse strand, counting down.
ACAAAAATTAAAAAAATTTCATCATTTACTAATTTTTATAAGCATTTAAGCGTATTCATTGTTTTAGTGATTAATTTGTATACATCCATGTTTATTTGTTATGAAATTTAAAAATTAATCCAATTTTAATAAATACCGAGTTCTACCAGTGAGCGTGAAATATTAAGAAAATTCGTCGCTGGAAAAAGTGTTGCCAATTCGAAAAACAAACTTAAAAAAAAACTTATATTTAAACACTAATGGCATAAAATTGTCATTCTATTACAGCCAATACTGTGACCATTATCAAGTGTTTTATTTCATTTTAAAGTTGTATACCTCTAAAAAAACACAGCTTAGAACTCAATAAAAATATTTATTAAAATTTAGTAAATTTTAAATTCCATTAAAATTTGTTTGCGGGATCAGATTCTAAATATTTTTGAAAAAAAAATTGTTCCGTGTCTCAGATCCAAGAATCATATATCATATCATCCCTGCATAAAATGTTTTTTCTGATTAGCCCCCTCCACCTCACTCACACATCATTGCATTTTGTTTTGTTAACTTCAAACGTCTTCTAAATTTTGTTGCAAGTTTAGGTGGCCTCATTTTGCATTGTGGAAATATTTATTTTCCGTCGATATCTACAAATCCTGCAATATAAATACAAATCGACATCTAAACATTCGCAATAACCTTATTATACAGGGCGTCTAGTAGCTAGTAGCAAAAACTTCGGGGAGTCTTCTTCATGCAATTTCGGATAGAAAATATTTTTTTTATACTTTGGATGAAATGTCGACAGTTGCGAAGATAGGCGACATCAAAGTTTGCATTTTTTTCAATTTTTTTTCTTATTTTCTTTAAAATGTTGGAGTATCACCGCAGTAACTGATATGGAATATTAAAAATTCATTCACTTTTATACAAGTTTTATATAAGTCAAATAAAACGACAAAAAACGTTACAAAAAAAAAAAATTTCAAATCTATGCAGGGTTTTATTACTTTTTAAAATTTAAAATTGCTTGAAAAAGACTCCCTGAAGTTTTTGCTACTAGCTATGAGATACTCTGTAAAGTAGGAACGTACGCCACCCGCGAATTTGCTATGAAACATTTAACTGTAACTGTTTGTGGATATTTTATACGAACCGTATGTTTCTTCGAGAAACGATTCTCGACGTTTCGTTTAATGCTTATTCAACGTCATCAGGAGGGCGACGGAGGTAGAGGGCGGACTGATTACTGCTTTCGTGGCCGTAAATCAAACGTAAACGTCGAGAATCGTTTCTCGGAAAGACATGTTCGTATAAAATATCCGTAACCACTTACAGTTAAATATGTCTCACGACCGTAATAACAACCTTAACTCTTTAATTGCTATGAAATGTTAGTGATCACTAAATGCACTTTTGTGGAACCCGAGAGGCATCGGCAAAAAAAAAATTGATCAATTGCACGCAAAATTGGCATGAAACTAAATAATATATCACAATTAGTTTTATCATATATTTTTGCATGGCGCTGAATAGTACCGATGAATCCATATTAATGTACACCTCCTTAGAATGCTGTGTTTTGTTTTGTAGCTATGCTGTAGATCAAATAAAAAAAAAGGACCAAAGGTAAATAAAACACCATCCCTATCATCTAAGAACACCTCACATCCAAAACAGTACAAATAAACCAACAGGACACGAAAAGGTGGGTTGTTTTTCCAAAATCCATAAATTACTGGTATTAACGGAATGGTAATCTCGCGGTAAGTCAAAATCCATTGTTTTATAAGCTTTGCTTTTTATCTTATTCTGACGGTTTATTTTTGGGTATTATACTAATCAATATTTTGCTTTTAATAAATTACTCTTAACGTGCAACATAATTGATTTCTTACTCACACAACATGCTCGTCGATTTCAAACACTTCTGACATTGTTCTACTTACATCTATACCTATTTTGCAACGACTGACGATTAAGTTTGTAGCAAAAAAATACAATTACCAAACACACCTATTCGTCACATGTGGGGTACAAAAGCAAAGGCAGCTATATCCAAAAAAATTAAAACAGTATTTTGAATGCAGTCACCCATGATTAATAATTTAAAATGTACTGAATTCTATAAATGTTCTAAGGTTCGTTCGAAAATCCTTGGGAAGCCTAAGAGTCACCATAAGCGGCTTGCCAAGGAAGCACTCGAAATCTACAAGCACCCGATAAACATTAATAGAGATGATGGTCTCAAATTAAAAACATCTTGGTGTCCGGTACTTTAAAGTCAGATTCCGCAGAGACTGTGATCAGACAATATATGAAACACACACAAACACAAGACAACATGTGCTGTCGTGTGACTCAGACACGGTATTGCCACGTGAAACATACACATCAAGCTTTCACATTGCCAGCCAATACTTAACACAACACTGACAACGTTCCCACCCTGCTTTCGACACGGTATTGCAAGCCATGACTTAACCACAACACATCAGCCCTGATGATGGACTGATGGGATCTGAAACGTCGGCCAGAAAGGTCGTAAAAACATGGCATTATAGCCCAGAAGACACAAACCAGAAGATATTGAATTCTAGATTTAATGTATCTATCCCTTCCAATATTTGTTTCCTATAAATTTATAGGCAATTAAAGAGTTATGGTTATTATTACGGTCGTTAGACATATTTAACTGTTAATGGTTACGGATATTTTATACTAACCGTATGTTTTTCCGAGAGACAATTCTGCACACTGGCGACCTCTATCGTAGAAGAAGTGAACACTCCACAACAAAGTGCATATAATTTACGCCCCCGGAAACGGAAACATTAATCAGTCCGCCCTGTACCTCCGCGGGTACAGGTCGTTCTTCTGATGACGTTGAATACGACTTCAACGAGACGTCGAGAAATGTCTCTCGGAAAAACATACGGTTCGTATAAAATATCCGTAACCATTTACAATTATTTATAGGCAAAATCACCATTTCAGTACATTATAAATTAGTAATCCTCGATGACTGCGTTAATTTTTATTTTGACAGTGCTGCCTTTGCCTTTATACTCTTAATTCGGTAAACGGTTCCTACCAAGGTGGTCTCCACCTAAAGCAATACACTGGTCCAACGTTTTTTCCTCCGTGAGGCTGTTTAGAGCAAGCGTCGTAATCCGTCCCGCCTTCGCTCGCGAACCGTAATGATTTTTTTCGATTTTGGGGGATAAAAAAGCTCAGATTTGTTTCTATTCCCCAAAATCAAGAAAGAGGGATGTCTTCCAACATGGTGATTTGATTTTTGGCGAAAAAATTTGTAGTTCTTACCAGATTTCGATATTTAAATGTCTTGGGTAAATTCAGTGGCCAGACCGATCCGCCATTTTGCTTTGAAATGTCGGATCCTGGAAGTCCTGTGCCGGAAGGGATTTTTGCTTGTGTTAAGTCCTTTTTCTCAATCTCTGTGTGTTCTTCTGGTCCCGCTTATTTTTAATGAATGTGATAAATGTATTTCTGTTTCAGCCTTTCGCTCTATGTTACTGTTTTTCTATTGTGTATTTCATGTCTTATTATGTGTCAGTTTCCCTCTATTTCATCAATTACGCTTAAAAAAATACGGTAAATAGACAAAAAAACTAACCCATAAAAACCAAGTTTTTATTATACTTCCTTTCTCATTTGTATTGTTTCCAATTTGATCTTCTATCAACATATTCCTCTTGCTTGAAATTCATGTGTAAAATCTATTCCATGTATATTATTATCCTTAAAACTTGTAGAATATTGAAACGTAATAATTGGTATAGGGGGGCACGGCGTCGGCGAAACCGTCTGATCGGACCCATGGCTCGAGTCAGACTAGTTGAAACAGGTTTCGCGCCTTCTCCACGCGTCGGGCTCCTTTCTCATTTGTATGGTTTCCAATTTGAAAAAACCATTAAAATTTAGAAAAATCCAAAGTTATACTATATTTAAAAAAATTAAACGAAATTTTTTTAGATATTTTTTATCGTCGCCACGTGTCTGCCTGCAAAGTTTCAGCTCGATTGGATCACGGGAAAAAGGTTAAAAATCGATCCAAAGTATTTTCGGCAGACAAGCAGACGCCGCGAGTTAAAAGAAAGGGAGTAAAAAGAGGTTAATTGAATGTAATAAACGAGCATAATTAATACTGTAATGTAATATCTAAATATAATAATTTTGTTGTCTGTCTGTCTGTTCGTATGTCAGTCCGTAAATTCGTAACTTGCTGGAATTACAACTTTGGGTAATTAGAGTGTGACAGCAATCAGCACGCGGCTAATGCTGCGCGGCCACGCAAGGGTCTTTATTAATTATACTTCCCTGATTTTTCACGGGTATGTAATATAAACGTTAGACTTAAAGTGTAGACTGTATATAGTTCAAAAGGGAGGAAAGAAGAAATGAAAATTTATTGCGTTTCTTTTTTCTATTTTGAAATTTACCAACTTAATTAGATTATACTAGATATGTATTATTTTTTAGAATAAATTTTCAGGTATACCTATATTCATATGTGCATTTTCGACGTGAAAGTAATGTCACAGCAAGAATACAGACAGTGTGCAAGCAATTGCACACTGTCTTCCTTTTAACACTATCGAAAACGGTCTACAGAAATCTACAATCTTCTACAACTTTCGCGAAACGTCTGCAAACACCCGGAAGAGCCTAGAAGTAACGACAACCTCCTCCTAAACTCTAGAATAATCTAGGAGTTTCATAAGCCAGTCGTGTTTGACAGTTCGATACAGTGCGAAGTACGCGCGAGCCGCGAGACGACGCCCAGAGTGGCCAGTCGTGAATTGCGAAGCGACAGATATCGAGCGCGAAGTACCTAATTAGCGAGATAAATAAGCGATAAATACTACGTGCGTGAACGGAAAATTCTAGCAAATGATAAATACATGTTACCCAGCGATATTAAAGTGTTCATTGAGGAGTGATATATTGCGAAATAGTGTAGATTAAAGAATAACGTTAAATTAAATTCGTTTTGTACGCAAGTGTGGTGACGTAAATAGGCATCATTGGTAACGAGAATAACATTTTTAAGTCACGTATTAAAAAACAATTAAGAGTAGGTACTACATTTTTGGAAGGGAGTAAGATAAGAGAGATACATCAAAAAATATAATAAAACACTCCAATGTTTTGTTTATATTTAGTAAAATATATAATTAATTGTGTGATAATATATACGCGTACGCGCATTCCAGCAGGTGTCTCGTTATCAAAATAACACCGCAATTAGGCAATCGCCCTCTAATATAATCGTGTTGTTGGGCGATAATGAGCGCCAACTGTCATCTGTCACCCGCCGAGGTGACGTAATACAGAGGGCGTGTCACTAGGCGGACGCGCACTAAGCGGTGCTGTGAGGAAGCGGGTCTGTCAAACGTCGGAAATCGGTTATTAATTACGCGCCACACCTCGGTACAACGGTCGGGTGTCCAAGATCATGTTGCAAATTATTAAAAAACTAACTGGCAAAAAATCAAAATGCAAACCAAATGAAGACAACTTTTTATTGAAGGTCGTAAATGCTTGCGATAATTTACCTTATAAATGTATACCTTACCTAATAAATGTATTTTGCATTGAATGTCCTCGCTTTTAAAATGCTTTGAAATGTTTCTCTTTAGAATCCTGTACAAAATATACAGATTCTGTCTCCCCCCCCTCCCCTCTCCGACCCTTTCATCCGGTACAAAAATATATGAAACTACATTTAAAGCAATCCGTTTCAAATTTTACAGTTCCGCTTTGGGATGCTACGCAAAATATATGAAAAATCTTTCCATATCCAGATACTCCTGATATAAATGTGTATTTAATTGAATGCTATCCAAATTTTGTTCAGTTGAATTCTAGGATTTAGAAGAAAATATACCTAACCTCTTAACTCCTCCCGATAACGCCAAACTTTATAGTGTTTTTTTTAGATGTAGGCATACAACTATAAAATGAAATGAAAAACAAAATAACGTAGTTATGGCTATGGTATTGACTTTATTGGAAAGATAATTTATGCTATTAGGGTTTAAATATGATTAGGATACCACGATTGAGAAAATAAATATGCACAGTTTGCTTTACAAGCATTGTTCTGGCGTAAGTCTATTCATGGTAAAATGGCAAACAAAAAAGTGTGCCAATTCGAAAACAAACCTCTAAAAATAGCATTAAATTATCTTTCCAATAAAGCCAATACCTGGCCGATAGCAACTTTTTTTGGTGTTTTATTATTTTCAGTACAGTTATTTGATAGTTGTATCTGATTGTATCGATTATTAAAAACAAAGAAATGATTGCTCTTTAGTACCGATGGTTGCCTGTCGAATTGAAAAAAATCCGATTCCAATCATCGACGCAATCAGATATACATCTCAAATTACGGTCAGTGTGTCACCGGTTTAAATACCATCACTAAAAAGCACCCCTCCTATTAAAATTGTACCTTATTCTGACTAGAAAAAAATATATGAATAGTAATCAATTACACAAATAAAGAGTTAGGAACATCTAATTTCTTTGATACAAAAAAGTCACTAGTTGGAACAGCTACTTTCTTTGATACAAAAAATGTCTAATATTAATTCTACGACTCCTTTTATGTGGAGCCGCGTTAGGTTGTGATGTGACACGAACGCTACTGGCATTTTTGGTCAAACTTTCTAGTCGATCCTAATAAATGTGCTAATCAATTGAAAAATATACGCCGCTACAAATATTTATACTAGTTTCCAAGCTAGGCTATGAAGCATGGATACACATGACATTTTTCTCGGCCGTTCGGAATCTTCTGGGACGTTTTTCCGAGATATAAGACTTCTCTGATCGATGTTTCGGATTCCATTGCAGGATCTATCATAAACTACGTGGGTGTTTGCGGCTTGCAATGCCGTGTAAGCTAATACTCCACACCCTGGAAAACGTTAACCAAAAGATAAGCTGGACTGATAGACTACGAAAGTTCCGTACACCGTACAACGAAGATTGAAGAGGTAATACTCGTATCATAAAGATAAGGAAACTGATGAATTTTGAACACGTCATGAGATTGATGAGAAACTGCGCCTTTAAGATCAACGTTATCCAAGGAAAAATCAACGAGGAGCGAAGTTTTGGCAGAAGATTACCATTATGGCTTAAAAGCCTTAAAGAATTACTATTGATATAAGCGGCATCAACTTTGTAGAGTTTCTTAATGAAGGGCTTTAAGAATAATTTGTAAATTATAATAACACTATAATAACTCTATTTTAGTTCATTAGTGCTACTCGAGTTTCAGTAACTTAATCTAACTCTCATCGACAGATATAAACTACATTCCGATTATATATTTTTATATCTTCGCCAGCAATGAGAATTAGAGAGTTACTGATACTCTCGAAACTCGAGTAATATCAGTTTTTAATTATAAATTATTCTCAACGAAGAACCTTAGAGAATGGTTTGGCCAGACATCTGAAACTCTCGTCCACTCGGTTTTAATACTTTTTCACAACATAAGGCATTAAATATTTTTTGACGTAACTATTGCACGTAAAAAAATCGTTTTTCTATCATTGTTTACGGTTATATGAAGTTATTAATATTTTTCATTATTTATTACAACACATTACTTTCCAAATTTTACAATGCATGAATTATGCGCTGTCACGCAAAGGTCAAAAATTTTATTTTTATTTTTAATTAAATTTAATTAAATTTAAAAAATAATCGATTTCTTTTTGTGCAAATGAGATCAATTTGAAGATAATTTAACTTTTTTTCCTATTTTATTTTTTTAATTTCATTAAAAAATATATAACAATGCTACATCGCAGATATTATTATTAATGTGTGCAAAGTTTTTACAAAATCAGCAAATAGTTTTTGAGATACTTCTTCCACCGCGTCAGTCTGAAAAAGTAAGTTTCGAGAAAACCGCAAAAGAATGACGAAATTAGTTTGAAAATTCACTCCACGCTAGCTATAACTTTTTGATGATTTGATGAGTGATGACTGAAATTATTTGAAGAATTTCAAGCTATAAGATAAAACAAAAGAAAACGATTTAATGAAAATGCCAAGGCGGTGGAAGCCCTTGAGTAAATTCCGATCGGTCAGTATAATAACAAACAGCCGTTAGCGAATAGCGCTCGAAAGAAGAGAAGAATGGTGCGTATATGGTAGTAAATATTATTAATGAATAGGTACGCAACGAAGAGTTAAGCACTATTTATATTTGTCACATGACATAAGTGCAGCAGCCACTCACGCACGCAAGTCGCCTCCAATTATCATCGATTGATGGGCACTCGTCATTGATCAGCGACGGAGCCTAAAGGAACAACGCGGACTATTAATAGTATCGACGGATACTTTTGGACACATGATGTAATCTCAATATTTGTACACAGGATGTGACGTAGTATGTTATTCCTTGCATTAAACTTTCTCATTTCCACATATATGGACACCGTATTATTTATATTAACCTTCGGGTTCCGGCAGATTGAAAATAGGAAGTGACCCCAGTCAAATTTGCGTTTTAATGAAGCATAATGTAATTAATAAAATAAAAAGTAACCCATAAAAAACAAGTTTTTATTATACTCCCTTTCTTTGTAAAATATAACAACAATTAAAGACGAATTAAAACATATAACATAACACTAAACTTACAGTAATTTAATATATTTCTAAAATGTCAGATGTTTTGAGCTTTGATAAGACACTTTATGCTTTGAAGATTAAATTCTAAAAACATTTGTCAGTCAATTTAGATTTTCGACATTCGTAGTGAAGTACCTATTATGTATACCGACGGAGTAATTCAAATTTAGAAAATATTCCGCGACGTTATCGGGCCGCCGTTGCTAATCAAACTTTTCTAATGATTCCAATTTGAAAAAACCAATAAAATTTCTAAAAATCCAAAATTATACTATAATTATTAATTTTTGTAATGAAAATTTGATAGATCTTCTTGATCGTCGCCACGAGTCTACTTGCCAAGTTTCAGCTCGATTGGATCACGGGAAAAGGGTCAAAAATCGATCCAAAGTTTTTTTTGACGGCAAGCCGGCAAGCAAGCAGACGCCACGAGTTAATATAAAGGGAGTAATAAACTTAGTTTTCATCACTTTTGTATTGAAAAATAGACATTTTAACAAGATATTCGTATTTAAAATATAAATATGTAACCTGATGAATAAATTTTAAAATTAGATATTTCCCTACAAAAATGTGATAAAAAACGCAAGAGAAGATATGAGAAAAAATTGTGAAATTTGCTCACACTGCTGGACGATCGCCTTAAGAAATAAAAAAACGGTTCTAATTGCGGCGTTCTAATTATCACATTTTTGATAGGAGACTTATTCATTTTATTTTAACGATTTTACATTTAGAATAAGTATCAAAATTTCAGTAAATTGACACTTCACTCCAATGAATTGAATCAATCTCCCTACGTTTGGCTTTTCTTCATTTCAGATTTTCCTTGGTTGTACCACTTTTTCTCACAATTTTCCAGGTTTTTATGGATTTTTTCATATTTTCCCGGTCTACAAATGTTTATTTATAAAGTTTTATTCGTAAGACAGGGAAATTCATTTCAAGGAAGTAAAATAATCTAAAACGTATCTCATTAGTTCAAAGTTACAAATCTAACACAACGGATCAACTAATAAATCTATTTAATTTTTCAGTATATTTAAAAGAAAAACGCCATTTATACAACTGTTAAAAATAGGTTTATTTATCTACCTAAAAATCAATTCACAATCTCGAAAAAACTTTGCTTCGTTTCTCCTGAAAACTTATAGCTAGGTTGTGTTGTTAACCGATCGATACAACGTTAATAAATCATTCATAAGGCGAGTTAAAAATAATTAAGTTGCATTGTCGCAAAGAACGGCATCAAAAAACGGCACGCGGCTCGCAGAAACGGGGCACGTTGTGTCGGCGCGCGACACACTTTCGCGCCTCAAAACTTTCGATGGCCATTTTTTGATGAAAGAATATCCCGCCTGCATTTGCATATCGGCTGTCGGCTCTGCCCACGGCTTCCACCGTAAACAAACGATTACGTCTCGGCCTTCGCTCGATATCTCGTCGATGACTCAAGGCGAAAATATTACGACCGGTGCTTAGTCAACCAAACACGAGCGAACTGATCGACTTCGGATCGCCCGCCGCGCCATGTGGAGATTTTCTACGAGGCTTTATCGCCGTGAAAAATCGGTCCTTTGTTTAGATTCGGTTCATTTCTTCGCATGCACAATTTTTGAGGCACTATTTAGGCTATAATATAATGTAACAGTTCCAATGAATAAGAAGAAAATCAATTTCTTCATTGAACGTATTATAAATAGACAAGTTATTCCCATACTATCTCGATTTGAATCTCGCAGAAAAATCTGGTAATTTGAAGTCACGGTGACTAAAATAACATACTCATTCTTACAATAGTGTACGATACTCTGTTCCTTTTTCCCCGGGACTTTTCGCGTCCAATCACAAAGAAGGTCCGTTCGATAACGAATGCAAATAATGCAATTTTACCTTATTTTTGAGTTGCCACGATTTCACGCTTGTAACATATCTACAGTTTATTACATCAATGAATTTCTTCTTCTTAATATGATGACTGATCTCTTCTATCTTACTTACTTCTGATGGCCGCATAACTCGAGTTCTAGCCTCCTGAATAATTCCTTTCCGCTTCTTCTGATCCATTCATTAACTTCTCACCTGCTTCTGTTTACATCTGCCCTTCCTCCCAGGCTTTTCCTATCCAAGCTAATCGGTTAGATCTGATGGTGCTGGTTATTAAAGATTGTTGTGATAGGGACCTAGTTTCTGGGAATAAGTTACCAACGATGTTAAAGTTGCACCAATTTTGTAATTTTTTTCCCCTAGCGTCATAAAGGGTCCTGATTACATAAATGATTTAAAATTTGGTCGCAAGCAAGTTTAAAAGCAGTTATTCCAATTTAAAAATCGTAATGATTTCCTTAGTAAGTTTTACATCAGCCATTTTTTCTATACGATACGCGAATTAAAGACAATTATTCAATGCTTCAAATACTTATCCATAGATACGTGTAAAAATTCAAAGGAAAAGGTCGATTTACAAACTTACTAAGAAAATAATCGCGATTTTTAAACTCGTTAAATGTTTGCGTGCCGGGTTATTTTATGACATTTTTGGAATCAGGACACTAATTTCCAATGAATAAAACAGCAAAAACACATAATTTGTATGGGAATCTATGGTCAAAAAACTATCATTTTTAAACTTAAAATAACTGCTTTTAAACTTGCTTGCGACAAAATTTTACATCATTTATGTAATCAAGACCCTTTTTTACGCTAGGGAAAAAAAATTAACAAAATTGGTGCAACTTTAACATTGGTAACTATAGCCAGTTTCTGCATAGCTCCTGTGAATCCGCGTTCCTATTGCAACACCGGGTCTAATACTTTATTTTCAAACCAGAAGAGTCTCCTTTATTTCAACCTTTGTTTTTACACCCTAAATATTATGTCTTCACCTATAAAATTACCGTTTTCTAATACTGGCTAGTTGGAAGTCTGATATATTGCATTTGACTTGGAATTCCGAATTCAAATAAGTGTCATATGAAAGCTATGACATTCCTTTTTTTCAAAATTAGTTATTTATTTATTTTACCCCTTAATTAAATCTATATTACATAATTATTCCAATCATAGCTAGAACCTTTAATTCTACAGATAGAACCGCGACAGATTACGGTGTCAATAAACAATTACTATCGATTTTTTAACTACCATTATGGCGGATCCATGGAAATATACCGCTCAATTTCGTAAAAACAGCTTATTGACATACGGACTCGTAATATGTATTGAAATATAGACGAGGCAAAATGGACGTCTGTTTGAGAGCCGCATTTGGTTAACAATTGCTTTTTAAACTGCCTGTTGTATGTGTCACAGGCAGATTTTGCTATAAATCTTTCATTCACATTTCGCAATTCAATATTATTATAATGTCAACCGAATTAGCGGTGTTTACATATTCATCCTATTATTGGCTAACAAGTGGCGCGCGCCGCCTCGGCAGTTCATTTATTATGTAAACGAATAGAACAGTAACAGGAGTGGCAAACCGTTTTAGAGAACGGTACACTGAATATTAAACTTTTGTAAATTAATTATTCAATACGTTTACAAACATTCTGATGACGCAGCAGACAATTTAATAATCTTTCCTAACAATATCCCTAACAAAACTTATCGGTGTCGTGATGTTAAAATGGCGACATACAAACTTATCAATAATGCTAGCTTCTTATAAAGTTTAATAGGGGTGAAATTTTTACAAATCAATTAAAATATATATGTGACTGTGTGTGTCTGATGACCGAATTCCTAGGAAAATACTTTATTTATTTATTTATTCAACGCCCTTATGGGCTTTTACAAATACCTAAATATAAAGAATATAAATATACAGAATATAAATTTTAAAAAATAACATAAGACAGATAAAATAATAATACAGATAAAAGGTATAGATAATAATAGTTAAAAGGTAAAATAATAATCCCTACAGAAAAACATAAGACAGATAAAATAATTATACAGTTAAAGGTACAAATAATAATAGTTAAAAGCTAAAATAATAATACAGAAAAATTTATTATCCATTTCCATTTCATTGAAATGTAGAGAATTGTATCAGCTTTGTCCTATACACAGTTATAATATCAGCAAAAATATCAGCCGCCTCTGCATGTTCATTCCCTAATGAGTGTAATCAGGGAATTACAGTATTTGTTAATGCATTAGTTCTGACATTTCCACTATAATAGAATAATGCACTGTATCTTGATGACCTCGATGGGGCATATAAGTCGATCAGACTAACAATCTGGGGGCAATCAATCATGCTATTTATGATCCTATAAAGAAATATTAGGTCTGTCACAGTACGTCTCACAGACAAGTTTAATAGTTGTAAATACCGAGTGCGATTCCTGAGGGAAGACGTCCAGTGGACCGACACAGTTGGGGGCGCCTTGTCGATGCAGTGGGTCCCCGACCATGGGACAAGGGACCTAGGACAAGGGGAAGGAGATGAGATGAGATTAAAATATTAGTATCGATTAACTAACCAGCCATCACACCGTTTCCCCGCAGGGGTAGGCAGAGAGGATCGAACGCTACACTCTTCTGTTCAAACACACTGCTTTTGCCCTATTTTCATTGCCATTGCCACACTTTCACACATCCTTTCCATGCACGCTTTTAGGTTTCTGAAGCTTTTAACGTGGCCATCCTGTGATTAGATCATGCTAGGTCTTTCGCGGATGCCCTCTGTTACTGATGCCTATGTTTACCATACTCTTTTCGCTCATATGTTGCACATGACGAAAACCTTTCTTTATTCTACTACTGCCTCTAACAGGGCCATCCTCCAATATTTGCAGTATCCGATCGCACCAGGTCTTTAGTGGACGTGTTGTGTTCCTGCAGCCTTTAACATACACATCATATATTCTTAAGCATCCTTTCTCAAGAACCATTGCAGCGAATCTTTCTTTATTCCATTTACCACGCTACATCCAGCATTACATACACTTCTATTTTTTCATTCCTCACTGTGTCGAACAAAGATTATAACATACGTGTCTTATATATTATAACATAAGAGATCGTGTTTCCACCGCGTTCGATCGACTTTCATTGTTTTTTACCCTTATCATGGGGCTATGTAGTTCCGTTACTGTAATATTGTATTACGGAGACCTACTTTAACTGTTCCACTAAATGGTGAGATTCATTGGAAGAAATTGCCAACTCGCGATAAACCCACCATTGCAATAGTATGTAATTATGCAAAAAGTTATAAAAATTATACTTAACGAGATTTATAAACGACCAATACACTAATCTCGCTAACTATATTTGGCAATACATATATCGAAACTACATTTTTATACACAGTCACAGGTATGTAGGTGAACTGGATAGTTAATATTTACTGTCTGCGGTTAAGTTGACTAACTAACTTACTAAGCGGCGAGGTTAACGATTTAACCAATCAGCCTACTGATGACGAAAACGTATCTAATATATTGCCATTTTTTTTAAATTTTACACCACCTGACGACATTGTTTCTAAATTTGTTAAATAAGTTCGTTATGCGCCTTGGGCGGGTGTCATAAATCTCAAATGACCCCAAAGAAATTTGAGGTCCGGTGAGCGGCCTTTCACTCCATCCACCTGTTGAGGAAGTATCTTGCAAGACTTGATTTTCGACTTACAGACTTTGTATTTACTTAAATTTAAAATGAAAAATGATCAAATAATTAGATTATTATTACTGTGCCCAGTTAAATTCTTAAATCTCGGAATGCGGATACCAATAAAAAAACCAGGTGGTTGCGGTTATATCCAGTATATTTCAGATTCTCTGTGTCGCCCGATTCTAAACTAATCCCAGTGCTAACTGCACGCCAGTTAACAGAAGAGAGAGAGCGAGAGCTTGCGCTCTCCCCTTTTTTAGCCGCGCCCGTTAGTACTCCGCCGGCCTGAATATACCGCAGATAGCATTCGTTTAACGTTGGTACGTTAAATCATCTTAGGAAAGCTAATTTTAAATAATGACAGCAGCTAACTTTAATTTACACAAAAATAAACATTCCAAAATACACACGTTGAGTTATTGAGTCATTACTATAGTTGCGAGAGGAGCAACCCCTCTAATCATCAAACATAACTTATAACTAACCTAAATACACAATGCCGTTAACCTATTCGGATAGGTCGCGATTTTTTGGTCAGTAACGGGAACAAGCCTAAAATCGGGAACGAGTTAGTCATAAATGATTAAATTATTTTGTATTTCAACGGTTCAAAATTGTTCATTATCAATTCTTTATGAGGCACCGAGTGGAGTAGTTTTAATTTATGACTATCCAAAGAATTTTTGTTACTAATTATGCGGTTAGCGAATTCTGAGAAATTATTATTTTTTAGGCAACGGCTATATTCTTTTCTTCTAGTATTTAGGCTCCTTGCGGTTTGGCCCATGTATTCAATAAGCGTGCAGCTGGAAAGTTTGATCAGATAAGCGTCTCAAAGTTTATTAAAATATAAACTCTTCGGTGGTTAGGCCATGCGGACAAGATAGAAGAAACCGAACAGCCATGACTAAGACTGCTGTTGAACACAACGTGAGTGACGACGTCTTCAAAACACACATCTATCACAGAACTTCAGGATTAGGGATGAATAACAATCAAGGAAAATTCTCTAGGAGGTCAAGACCCACCCAAAGTGTAACAGAGCTAGTCCACGATTCTTAGCAGGTGAACTTCTGTCTTGATTATGAGTCGAAAATGTTCAAACAACCGAGATCTTATATCAACAGTTGTAAAGATACGCAATTTCAAATTTTGCATTTTTTTTTCAACGTATCTAATTTACTTTTTGCAAAACGTTGAACTATAACAACAGTAACTTGTGTCGATTATGAAAATTCATTCGTTTCAATAAAAGTCGAGTAATAATAATAAGTCAATATATTTTTTGTGAGGTTTTATCCTTTTTTTAATTTGTACTTCTAATTACTGAAATGATAGTTCAACGTTTTGCAAAAAATAATTCAAAAATAATGCAAAAAAATGCCTACTTTGATATTAAAAAATCGCGTAACGGGGCTTATCTTTCGACTATTATTATTTATGATTTTTTTATACTCTTAATCCATGTTTTCAAAATATAGTCAAGTCATATTACAGCACAATTACCAGAGACTATGTTTATTAAATTTTATTGTAGCACATAAAATCAAGATGTTAGGGACTTTTATGTAGAAAAAAAAAACAATACATCGCTCTTTTGTTTTATGACTTTTCCTAAAAAAACGGGTGCGACGTGTATCATATAAATTACTAAATACGATATCGCAAAGGGAATTGCTTTAGCAATGTACGTGAATCAACTGCTCAAATTTGTATTAATTATTAATATTAAAAATAATTATAAAACTTTTTAAAATCATTAAATATAAAATAACACCATTTCATACTTAATAAAGTAATTAACGACTTAATTGATCACTTTTAATTCTACTTTATATGTATTTTTTAATTAATTTGACCCACATAAACAGTATAAAATCAGCACGTGCAGACCTATCGAGGTCGGCATTAAAATTACTACGGTATATATTCACTTGTAAAAATTAATTAAATAAATTGCATTGTAAGGAAACGCGTGACAGCGCATGGTGAATATGATATATATATATGAAATATTCATACCATTGCATGGTTGCATGAGATGAATCATTCATCTGGGTGATCGCTGAGACATGGACCGACTTTTATGTTTTCTCTTTCTTTCATTCTCCTCTTATGGGGTCCCATGGGTACATAAATTAAGCGTACAGAATAAAAATTACATCGTGAGAGATCTCGTTTCTCATAATACAAGGGAAATTCAAATATTTGGGCCGTATTCTGAAATATACAATATTGCTATATGCAGTGAATATTATTATATTGAACGTTATCTGAAATATGCAGTATCTTGACAGTTATCGTGTAACGTTTTAATGCCGCCAATTTTGACGTTTTAAGTTTGATAGGTTTGAAATGAATGAATTCAATCAATCAGAAGACTCTAAAACGTAAAGCAACGTAAAGTTACTTACATTTATGAATAGTGAACTGGTATTTAGGATGCACTAGCTGTGCCCGCGCGGCTTCGCACGCGTAGATTTTTAGTACACTGTTTGGATCGTCATAGAACTTTCGCGAATCTTCTAGAACATTCTCCTTCCAGACTTTCAAGAAATTTATCGAATGTACAGGAACCTTCTAGACACACCGAGACATTCCGCCACTCAGTTTAGAACCTTATAGAACTTTCGGGAATTTCCCAGAACTCCTTCCAGAACTCTCTGGATCAGGTTTTTCCGGAACCTTCTAGACTCACCGACACAGTCGGCGCGCCTATTTTGAAACAATCTGAAGTATTTGCGGCCTTACCATAACAAAATAATGTGCTAAAAAGCATATTTTCGTCACCCACTCCCACCCAAGCACAGCCACCCCCACCAAACTTGCATATTTTCGATGTGACACCAAGGGCTATCCACCACCATAACCACCGGTGGGTGGTTGAGGCTGGTTGTAGAGAAAACTTGGCGAGTAGGGAAACACGGGTTTCTTTTTATATATATTATATTGATTATATTGATTACATCAAACTTGAACAAATATCCTCGTCGTCTTTCCATCCCGCGGCGTTCAATCCACAAAATAATAGAACGAATACCTTGAATTACGTTAGTGAATAAATGCAATTAATAATAATAGTAATGCGTACCATTCGCCAGGAGGAAAAAATAGATTAAATAATAATGACCATTTCGATTGTAGCGGAATATCAATATCGCGCACCGGGTGAGCCGATACACTAACCGCAAGCCGCGCGAAGGCCGGCCAGTATTTTTGTATAAATAAACAATATCAAATATAATATGTCGATATTGGCGGCACGCGGATGCAGAAGAAAAGTTTCTACGTAATTCAATACAGAAATCTTCACAGCTACGAGGACCGTCTTCCAGGTGGAAAATATTCGATCTTGTTGTGCTACGCAAGATTCTCAGTGGAGCAAGTCAGCATCCTAATAATGTTGGTTATAAATTTTAATTAAATAACATTGTATAAACCACTTAAATGATGACTCTACGTCTACCGGTTTCGATACCACCGTATCTTCATCAGGACTGACGCGCAACTGACTATCCATTACCTATCCTAGTAAAAAAAAAAAAAACTGAATGTGGGCGTGGCTTCAGCTATGGTGGGGGTAATTGAGGGGCGGACGCCGAAATGGGAAATATATCTAGTAGCGGGATATTCCTAAATTTATCTGATTGGATTTATTGTGTATATATGTTTAATGACGATTATTAATAATGTTGAGGCTCTTTTTTATTTCTAGTATCTCTAAGTTATCTATAATCTAAGGCCTCCATTATTTATATTTAGATATAAAAATAGTTGGTTAAAAATGTGATAAAATAAAATAAAAAATGTTGGTTATTTTTCTCCCATCGCGAGAATGTGTCGTAAGTACATACAATATGTATTGTGCTGACCCTAACATTAATCTTGATATTCTTGCAGATACCCTATCTTCATTCTCTAACATAAAATCCTTTTTCTTGACTCTTTTACTATAAGTAATTACTAATTACAATAAGTAAAATAAACCACAGAAGTGTCACAGAGATGAAGCTATTTATATGGGAAATTGTATGGAAGTCTTTGTAGAGTGGCCACAGGGCTTATGATCAATGCAACGTCCACCGATTCCACCGTAAGAACATCCACACATTATCAATTGTTTGAAAGTTGTATATAAATGTATATTATTGTATCTGTCTTCTTTCAAATACTTGAAAAGATTATGGTATTGCCATCTATGGTCGAAAATTAGTCATTTCCATTGCATAGTGTACATAGATGTCGCCTCTGTAACGATACCTCTATATTTTTAAAGAAGAGTATAAAGTCCTGTGATCGCCCTATAAAGACCTCCATACGTGTTTCCCATATAAATAGTTTCGTCTCTATGAGACTTGTGTAATTTATCTTAATTAGTAATTATCCAGACAAAAATAAGATTAACGGTTTATCGGGTGCTGACGTGGTCCACGGCCGTGCGCAGAATAAGTGATGGCGATCTCGGGGAAGCTGGCCATTAACACAGGCGGAGAAATCATTCAAAATACATACTCGGAATCGCAGGCGGGCGCCCACGCGGTACGGAAATATTCGCGCGGTCACTTTTCACCCGACAATCACATTATTATTTATGGATTCTTAATCAGGTCCGCTCGCTCCGAGCGCGAGGGATCGATCGAGGACACGTCCAGGATGAGATAAATCACGCTAATTAGACACCTTTCTACGGTCGGCCACCGTCTTGCGAATGTACAGCAGATCCGGGGTGGCAGGGAAAATATTACCCGAGTTAAAAAAACGCAAATAATTTGAAAAAAGTTAAAAAATAATGGATGCTGGCACTTACGTACTTACGTGAGTTCGAAAAAGGCATGATGACAGTATTAAAGAATAAGTGATTTTAGAGAAGAAAATATTTTGAAAGGATTCTAAAAAATGAATACACATTGAGATTAATACGATTTTCAATAAAATAAAAGTATAAAATTGTGCAATCCGCCATTTTATCTGAAACACCGGTCAGAGCGAATGACGTCACCAGTAATCATCACCGTGTCTTTGAACCGTTGCCATAGACACAATGCAATGTTTACCGAGGCTTGACGTCACGTAGACGAAATGACAGTTGCGGGCGTTTTTGCGCAAGATTAAAAATATGTAGACGAAAATGCAATTATTTGCATAAAAACTTAGTTTATTACTGAAATAATGTTATTTTCGGTAATATTAGACGTGTACCTACAGTATAGAATGTTATTTCAAAATCTGTCATCATGCCTATTATACTTCTTTGGCATACACAAAAAACGTACTGTTTTGTGTACCTTGTAGGTATATGTTCCAACTCAAGATTTACAACACAAACTAGAATTTCCGTCAACAATAGTTTTCCATCGAAGGATAATAAATAAGAATTTTAAAATACACACTGAATGCATTTCCCACGTACCGATTTGCATTTTGCTTGAATTAAATAGAGAAAATGAAATAGAAAGCGCATTATTTAATTACCATAATAACACATTTTGAATTCGATCACAAAAATGGCTGCGTAACTTGAGGGACTGGTATAGATAAGTGTATAGACCGAGTCATTCCGTGCGGCGGTAAATAAAGTCGTAATCGCCAGAATGATCGCCGACCTCCGATAGGTCATTGCATCATAAGAAGAAGAAGACAAATTGATTTTAAATTTGTAAGGATAATAAAAGCTAAATCGATGCGTTAAATTCTAACAATGAAAAGAAAATCATCATCTTATATGACGATTTGATACGCCAGATAACTTGGTTCAGATGACACAAGATGGTAGAGTGCTCTTTTAGCAAGCGAGAGATGCTGAAATCGATCTCCGAAATCTTTTGGAAATGTAAGTGAAAATAACAGTAAATGAGAGAATATAAAAATATTAGAATTTTCGTAACAAGCTCTACTGGGGGACCATCTGAGTAAACATGTCAAAAATATACAAATAAAATGTGCGAAAATTTACGGAAATTGCACAAATTAATTGGCACAGTTCGTGTTGTAAAAACATGTTTACAATATTAAACTTTTCATTTTTAAGAGTTAAATAAATAAATACGCTAGGCAGTTTGATTTTCTAATGGTACGGATGCCTTGCGGAAGTATATGAATCTTCCAATCAGATAATAATAGTGACGACGTAAAAATGACAAACGATTTCGACCGAAAAAGCCATGACATCAACAGGTATTTCGACAACTTCAAATTCATTATGATATATGATAATACGATGATTAATTTTTAATCGATTAATGGGAAAACAGCTCATAGCTAGAAAACAATAGTAGTGTATCCAATAGCAAGAATTGTGTATATTATTAACGGGGCAAAAATCTAGATACGCATGTACTTAAAAATACGACGATCACGATAAAGGTAATCAATTTTATGTTTTCATTTTTATTGCTACATATATTTTAATTAGTCACGTTAAATTATATTTAATCTGATAAAAATCGTAATGATTATAATCTAAGAATGTATTACACCATATCCATATTTTTTATTATTTATTGGTTATTTTTACATAAAGTGATACAATAAAAGAATCAAAATAAAGAAATATATTTTTCTTACTTTCCTATAAGAGTCAGAGATTCGTGTATAGGGGAATATGTATAGGTTTGAAATCATGACAATAAAGTAGCTAAATTATATAAATTTGCAGGTATAAAGTATAATAAATATATATTAATCTAATGGTACAAAATAAAATTGAATACAAACATTACGTAATTTAATTCAAGGAAATATATATTTAGTAAGATAGCTGTGAATTTTTGTTTTTATTAACGATAAAATTGGAGTGTACCTACCTAAGATGCAGGTTTATTGTGAACAGACGTTCTAAACATCTCATAATCATTTTATATGTCTGCTAGATGTCTGAATACATATTTTTTAATTTCAAATATAAATTTAATCTGATATGTTATATTTCTGATTGTTAGAGGGAGATTGTCAAAGAATTTCAATAATTTTTTTCTACAAATTATTAAAATAAATTAATTTTGCACAGTTACTCTTTAGGACCCTGCGTAAAATATAGACATTTCCTCTACTCGGTGTAAGCAGGTATCCTCACTGAACGCAATCCAAATTTAATTGCGCTCTAGGATGCTGATATCTCACCCATTCTCTGCTTGTCCAAATTTTGAATCCCTGGCAACGCCGGGCAAGAAGCGCTATTAAGATTTTTTTATTATTTATTCTCGGGTATTTTTTTATCTGTTTATTGTGTATTTTTGTGGAAAAGTTTATGTGGGTGGTAGTCATCTTTTAAGTGTTTATTATGTATTTATTTTCTGTATATTTTGTAACGTTACCTATCGTCTGTTTATTTTCCAAAATAAATAAAAAATAACGGTAAGTTGAAATAGATTTTATGATACTAAAGACACCATTGTTTCTCATATCGTTACTGGCCAATTCAGACACGTAAACCAATAATAGTATAAATGAAATATTAATACAGTTTAACTTCATGTAATTGACCGCATCCTCATAAATCTTAGTTTAAACCTTCCCCAGCTATTTTAAATAGTATTATGATAAATTATATACGATCATTTTTAATTTAGAGTTTTATATATATGGGCGCACGCACCATGTTTTTAATTTTTAATACAACTAATATCACTGACTATAGTTGAAATTTTGTCCTTGTCATGTGTACCTATAGATGTCGCCGCTGGTAAATAAGAATTCTATATATCTTTTCGTTATTTTAAAAATGACTTCAGAGGTTAAAAAAAACTTTTAATAATCTTCAAATGTGAATCAATGAAACTATGTTACATAAATTAACGTAATTAGTTGAAATCGATCGGTTATTATTTATTTACTTAATACAAATTTTGATAAACAATCTGGATTACGAAAAACAGATACCGTGCACATACCAAAGTATCAACTGACAATTATTACAGTTACGCAAAAAATAATAATCTCAAAATAAAAAATGTTTTATCTCTACTTTAAAATTGCTTATAATTGATTTATTTCTACTTTAAAATTGTTTATAATTAATTATTTCTACTTTAAAATTGCTTATAATTTATTTTTCTCCTTTTCAGTCTGCTTCAGTATGCTTCAGTTGCAAGGAGCCCATCGTTGGGAAGGTAAGAAATATACAGATTTTTATAAATAACGTTAAAAAATACTGAAGAGTCTAATAGACTTTGTCCAAAATATTTTGAGTGAAATGTCTGCCTAAATTTTCCACCGTGTAGATTATTTTAAATCAAACTATTTTTTGTATTAATATTAACTGACATAAACGTTGCCAATACTGTGAGCAACATATTTTACTGCAATATGACTGATCAGTCTTCAAAGGCAAAATGTGTGCCTCAGAACGGGCAAAGCCCAGCGAGGCTGGTATTAAAATAATTGTTTATACCAGGGGCGTGCAGTGGGAACATTGAAGCATGACTTTTACGTAACAATATATTTAGAAAAAATTGGTAATAAAACATATATATTTATTTAAATGACATTGTAGAAAACCTGGGGTATATCAGCCCACAAGGTGCTCACCCACAAATAAACAAATATATCTAGTAATATTCCTATCACAATTGTTAGCGTATTATTCATAATTTAATATATCGTAGCATCCTGTTAGATAAATTTTTAATTTCAATTTTTTTTTTCCACAATATGTGTTTACTTAAAAGTTATGCTTCAATGTTCTCACTGCACGCGTTTGGTATATACCTACAAAAATAAGATAATTTTCATGAATGTTCATGTTTTTTAAAATAAAGATTGCATCACTGCAACGGTTCAGATATTGCACATACAGCTTGAACAAGTATTTTTCATTTTTAATTTATACTAAATTAAACCTTGCAATACACACACTTTGAGTTATTTATTTCTACTTTAGTTTTAAGAGGAACGGTCCCTTCCATCTTCACGTTTAATTAAAACTTACTTACTACCTAATACAGAATTTTGTCAACCTATTCGATAAGGCAAGCGGGTCGCTTGGTGGGAGAATTTTTTTGGTGATTAGCGGGAACAAACTTAGGATCGGAGATATGTTGTGAAATGTGATGTTATTATAAATCAGTCAATCAATACCATCACATTCCTCTACACATCTCCGATCCTAAGTTTGTTACTGCTGAAAATGTCAAAAAAAAATCTTCTCCACAACGCAACCCGCTGCCCTTCTCAAATAGGTTGACAAAATTCTGTATTTAGGTTAGTTACTAATTACATCTGAAAATGAGAGGGACTGCCTCTCGAATCTAGTGTCTTATAGCTAGTAGCAAAAACTTTACAGATGGATTCCTGCCTTGATAATAAGTCGAAAGTATTCAAGCAATCATGACCTTATAATATCAATAGTTATGGAGATATGCAATATTAAAGTTTGCATTTTTTTTTCAATATTTCTGACTTATTTTTTTCAAAAAGTTAAACTATCATTACAGTAACTTATATCGATTATGAAAAATTAATTCGCTTCACTATAACTGCAAAAAAAATTATTTAAAATTTTTGCAAGGTTTTTATCATTTTATTCGACTTGTATTTAAGCGAATGAATTTTACATAATCAATATAGGTAAGTTACTGTAATGATGGTCCAACTTTTTGCAAAAAATAAGTCAGAAATATTAGAAAAAAACTCAAACTTTAATATTGCATATCTCCATAGCTATTGATATTATGGAGATACGCAATATTAATGGCTTGTTGATCATGGTTGTTTCAACATTTTCAACCCATTAGCATGGCAGCAATTCATCTCAAAAATTTTTGCTATGAGATACCTCTATAATGTGTGCACTACTAAGTTTAATTTCGTGCAATTAAAATAAACATGTTGCAGCACAAAGTAACTGTCGTATCAATCAATAAATGTTTTATCATTTTGATTACGAATCTTACAATTCGTGGACAGAGTCTATTGTCCCCTGAGTGATGACTTTAGAGAATACAGTTTCTTGTTTGATTTGAGTTCCTCCAATTAATTATTTGATTTATAAGAGTTCAGCCTGTACATATATATTATATTATATTTCCATGGGGTACAAATATTTAGATGTTAGAAAGGTTAAGGGAACAATTATGTTACATTGTATTTTGAAAAGCTTTGAGAGTTGCTATAATTTTGGTAATGATTCTGAAATGCCTAACATGATTAATAATTCTACCCCCGCCATTGCTACTGCGTGAATTCTTTATGTATTAATTTAAATATAATAAGATAATCTTTGCATTATTGATTAATTAAAATTGTAGTTTTGTCTTTGGATTGGATTGAATATTAACAAAGCGCTTGAATCGATTTATTAAAAAGACGTTACGCTTTTTTAACTGACACGAACATGAAATACCAACACATAAAAATAAAAAGTCGAAATACATCAATACAATTTTTTTTTATTACTTTTTATGCCAGAATCGCTTCGTGTGTAAGGGGTTAAGCTTGTTGACTTCAATAATGAATGACTGTTATTATCAAAATGAATGATATCAATCAATGTCGGCATAATTTTATAATGGATGATAAAAAACATTACGAAATAATGTATTATTAAATTTAAGTAAATAATATGAAATTTACAAATATAATAAAATTTCCAAAAAAATTATAAAATACACAAACTTCACAAAAGAGTACTTGCCCCATATATTCTGGATAATATAAGACATATGTTGCCATTTTAAAATAATAAATAATAAATATTAAATTACACAAAACCTGACATGTGTCATGGTTTACAGTAAGTAGTTTAAAAAACTATAAATTGAACTAAATTTGAAACTGGTTTGAGGTTGAAGGTAATAGAATACGTAGAAATTATGAAGAAATAAGAAATATCATCAGAAAACCCAAATAAAAATCTATTATTAGAGTTAATAAACTATAAAAACATCACAAATATTTTACCTGTTCAGTGTTTATTTTTTAATTGTATGTAGCTTATGAGCTGTTAATTTATTTTAAAACCAGATTAGAACCAGAATCTTAACTTTGACTTTATTAGAATCGCTGTATATGTACTCAACTATGTACTTATATACGGTACACACTTGTCTGAAGTTAATTCACAGTAAAAATAAATAACAAAAGACAAAAATACACATAGCCTGTAACCAAAGACAAACTACATGAAACACTGAACACAATTTTTTAGGATTTTAGAAGCGTTGTGAATTCAAAGAAAACGAAGACACAATCCAAATAGCCAAGTTGCCAAATGAGTATGATAAAACTGACAGTACCTACAAAAGACAAAGTTTCCCTAAGATATGTAACGATTACAGATAGTGACAGCATTAGAAAAGGATTGGCATCCCGAACACTTTGCTTGTGGACACTGCAAGAAACCAATATCGGGGGGTTCGTTCCACACAAAGGACGATGTGCCGTACTGCGTCGAGGACTATACCAACCTCTTCATGCCAAAGTGCTACGCCTGCAATGAGCCCATACAAGACGTAAGATGAGGACATGATATTCAAGCAAAATCATCAACAGCACCATCTACAATTTTTGTGGGGACTGGTTCATCTAAATGTATTCATCCTTTTGTCCCTTTATGTTGTCACACTTCTTATCTAAAAACATATTTACATGTCCATGTTCAAACCATGACAGTCTGTTCCTTGTTTCGTGGAATATTGGTATATATATCCATTCTATTAATCATCTCGTCTAAATATCTTTCTATTTCTTTAAAATTATTTATATCAACTCCATCTGGTTATGATTTGAATGCATTGGTCAGTATCCAAGTTTTCTAATCGTTCCTTGCCAGTAAAAATCACAAGACACATCACTGGTGAAAATGTAGTTCATTGATTGCTTTTGATGTTCTCGTTCGAAGTTCCGAATTACCATCATATAAATTTCAAATACATACAAAAGTACATAGTTGGTAAAATTTGATTTAATGATTTTAGTTTTGAGTGTCAACGAAATGAAAGCCTCGAAGAGTGTAACTTCAATAGAAGATAAATATAAGTAAAAGGTAATCTAGAGTGCACATTGCTGTGCGTTTGTCAACAGGTTTCATCATAAAATGGTGGCTTGATTTTGTCGAGTGAATAGTTGAAAATGCACTAATTCTTTGACGCATGCTTAGTAATTAATATTCTTAAAAAATAACAAAACTAGATCTCACTGCTTAGTTAGTGTTTTAAGTGTTCATTTACGTGTTCTCGTTTACATTATTATTTACTCTCATAATCATATTTCATTACTAACTTTTTACTGCACATTGAGAAAAAAATTGACAGAGTTCCTGTATTTTAGAAGAATTTTTATCATTTAAACAAAAATGATGTACATATTTAAATAAATAAAAAAGTAATAATAAATAATCTGTCAATTTTTTCTCAAGCTTATTTACAGATATCAAAAAAGTGTTATTAAAAAACGTTTCTCTTTTGGAGATGGAATTGCGCTTAGATATTCTGCTTGCAAATGCGAATAAGAAAATTTTGAAATGAGTTCTCAGTGTTCAAAAAATTAACTGCTTGCAAACATTTTGATAGTGATTAAAGTTAGTCTATACTTAAATAAAATTACGTGATATGATTCTTTGGAATAAAATAACATTACATTTCTTCACAAAGTGAAGATCGTTATTTGCACCGGCAATATATGAGAAGAATGTACTGCATATTTTTATTATTTAAATGTGTTTATAAAAAGGTACATTGCATGGGTTAAACTGGGTAACAGCAAAAGTATATTCCGCCTCGCATTAAATTTTCTAGTAAACAAAACATATTTTTTACAATAGACATTGTTTTTTAAATTTTTTAAAATTTCCTTCTGCTTTTTAAGAGTAGGTATCTATTTAGTTTGACCCTTTCATAATTGTTTCAAAATTTACAAGCTCATAGTAAATTCTTTAAACAAGTCAAACGTAACCAGTGATGGAACCAATAGATTTCCGTCAGTTCATGTCTATATATTTTGGTGGTCTATGATTGATCTCTATTGATGAACAAAAGCGATCAAAAAAAATAATGAAATATTGAAAACTGTTTTGTTCACTAATTTTGCTATTCGAATGACAGAAAGTGGTGAAGGCCCAGGACAAGACCTGGCATGAAGAGCACTGGTGCTGCACGGGCTGCAGGAAGCCCCTGGGAGCCGCCTCCTTCATGGAGAAGGAGGGCAAGCCCTACTGCCTGCCCTGCAACACGCGCCTGTTTGCGCCCATCTGCGCGGGCTGCCACGAGCCCGTTGCCGGGAAGGTGGTCATGGCCCTGGAGAGCAAGTGGCACCCCGAGTGCTTCAAGTGCGAGGTAAACCTAAACATATTCAACTACTCTATTCACAAAATACCCGTTATAAAACAATCCATCTCAAACTACCCACTGTTTGGTCATTTGAGATGCCGAAAATGAGATGAGAATTTATTGCCTTTAGTTGGTTGATTTACGTATATTTGGAATAAAAATCAAAATTAAATATTTATCTGGCAGAATATTATGAAATATTCAAATCTGAATATCTAATATATTTATCATTGTAAAGGAATATTACGAGATATATCTCTTATTTTTGTTTCTTTTGAAAATATATGCTTAGGAAAGAGTCATGCTTCTTGATTTCATGCATACCCCTGACGTATACCATGCGACACTTAGAATAATAGTGGCATAATTCCAAGTTTACAAAAAATCAGTTCATACCTCAGACATATTCAAAATATGGGTATTGTATTAGTGTAACATTGATTTACATATCTCCATAACAGGCACATGCAGGGAGAACAAGCGTGCTCTTTCCTAAGCACATATTTTGAAAAGAAACTGAAATTAGAGACGTGTCTCGTAATATTCCAATCACAATAATTTATATATTACCGTTTTTCTGCGAATATATGACCTACCTCGAATGTAAGACCTACCACGATTTTTCAAGATGGTTTTAATATGTATAAGACCTACTTCGAAAATAAGACCTAATGAATAATCAAATTAAATCAAAAGTTGACGTGTTTTTCACAAGTTTGACCCGCTCTCATTCGCTTTGGAATGACTCAGTCAGTTGAGATTGAGAAACGACGCGGTAGGGACGTGTTGCAGTTGACGTTATGTTTTGGAATTTTCACTGTTTGTTCCAGCCGTTTCGTGTTAAATTAAACACTTTTTATTTGAATTATAAATTTATATCCAATAATATTACGACCCTCAAAAAATAAGACCTACATCGAAAATAAGACCTAGTTCGTTTTTTTGGCTTTGAAATTAATATAAGACCTGTCTTATATTCGCGGAAACACGGAATTCATATTTTAATATTTCATAATATTTTGGCAGACAAATATTTAATTTCGATTTTTTTTTTCCAAATATATGTTTAAATAAAAGTCATGCATCATATTCTCACTGCACGCCCCTGCTCCATAATAAATATGTACTGCATATTCATTACTTAAAGGAAATTGTGATTCACGCTAACCATATTAATCATATTTCCATATAAAAAACCTTTTTCACATTAACCTTGCTCCATTACTCCAAATAACCAACTTATTTATTTTTATTAATAAATATATATTATTATAAATATATATTATTATCGTATAAAAGAAAATATATTAAAGAAATACCCACTAAACTGAACTGTTAAAAATGGTGATAGCTTGTATAATTTTAATATTATTTAATGACTACTAAGTAATGTAGTCGTAACATATGCTGAAATGTATTTTTGCGTACAAACTGCTCGTAATAATAATGGTATGTTTATAGATTATGATAAATAAACAAAAAAATACAAAATTAAATTGAAAATCGCCAAATTAAAAGACGGATTCCGTACGTCTAGACATTACATATAATAATATTAGGCTACATAAAACAAATCTTCGCCATCTAGCTTCCGGAGCTCATTTCTTCTGGCTTCTGATACGATGAGAGGAATTAAAGTGTGAGACCTACTATGTGTTTGAAAGATGTGCTGCCGTGAATAAAAAATTATGAAAGTTATTTACAGTTTTAATGATACAAGACCGTTTTACTTTTTACTACAAGAATTCACCGTTGATTCTGCCACTTAGCAATTTTGTTTACTCCTGTAACTTCTATTACTCCTATAACCTCTATAACTCCTATAACTTATATTATTCTAAGTGTGGCGTCTGGATGCAGAACCGCCACTTTGCATACATATGAGCATTTTTGACTCATTATTAAGACAGAAATCCACTTGTAAAATTTTTACCACTAACTATGAGACATCTGTATAGGCGTATGATTTATTTCATATATTTTTTTATTTATTTCTTTACTCTTATTTAATTCTTAAGATATTGCTTTTAGTTTTAAAAATACTTAAAATATGTGCCTGAGTTATTGAGTTTTTGTACTCGAAGATTAATTTTTTAATCATAAAAATATTTTAATAAACTCTATGTGTTAGGTAAACTATATGTTAGGTCACGGTTGTTTGAACTGTTTCGACTCATTATCAAGGCAGGAATCCATTGTACAGTTTTTGCTACTAGCCATGAGACACCCTGTTATATAATATTTTTTTCCACTTTTCAATAATTTTATTTGTTTTATGTAAAAGAAAAATAATTTTTAATATAACATATAAAACTTTCATGATAGTCCAAATTTTCACAGAAAATAAATCAGACTTGAAAATCAGAATTGAAAAAAAGTGTAAACTTTGATGTCACTTTTCTCTAATTAGCGATATTTTGCCCAAAATCTAACGAGTATTTTCTATTCAAATTAGAAGAAAGGAGACTCACTCAAAGTTTTTTTACTAGTTATGGGACACCTAGAACACTGTAGCCCAGTGGGTATAACAATAGCTTTTCATATCGAGGGTTCCGGGTTCGATTCCCGGAACCCTCGATATGAAGGTGAGGTCACAATTTATCCATATGATTTATTCAAGCCTGGGCGTTTTGTGATGTGTTTCACTTCTGTAATTAGGCCTGTGGCCTGTTTAAGCGTAAAATAATAATAAAAAAAGGCCTATTAAAGTTATGACTTTTTAACAAAATTAGTTATCCATTTTTTAGCGCTGTTTATTATTTCTTTGATTTGGCTTCTTGCCGATTGTTTTTTCTTTTATATGGCTGTGTCTGCGAACAAGAAAAAAATAAAAATTCATGTTTTTTCCTTATAAGACTTTCCATCAGTGGTACTAATGCTGCATAGACGGCGCGCAATATTAATGATGTGTATGGACCAGGTATTTCAAATGAAAGCACTGTGAGTTTTTGGTTTGATCGCTACCGTTCTCGAAATTTCAACCTCAACAACAAGCCCCGTGGAAGACCGGAGACTATAGTTGATACTGCCGAATCGAAAGCTTTAATAGAAGCGGATTCGTGTAAAACCGTGTCAGAATTAGCTAGAGGCTTCAATATCAGTGACTAAACGATAATGATTCATTTTCGTCAAATTGGGAAAATAAAGAAGCTTGCAAAGTGGGTACCGTATGAACTTACTGGAAGAAAACAGCGACTCGTATCAGGGCTTGCCTTAATTTGTTAAGTCAGAACATAAATGAGGAAATTCTGATTCAGACTATTACTTGTGATGAACAAGGAAAAAATTTCAACCACGATGAGGCGGTGAAAAACACTTTTTTTTTTAAATGAATTCATCGATTTCCGTTCCCAGGATTCCTATAGAAAAGGCATCAATAAACTTCCATTACAATGCTAAAAGTGCATCGAAAATAATGGCCAATACTTGGATTAATTCAATATATAATTTTCATAAAAAAAAATTGTTTGAATTTTTGGTAGGAGGGACCTGATACCTTAAATTTTATAAAAATTTATTTTCTCAAATCAATGATTAATTTATTCATACTAATTAGAGGGTTGTATAGTTTTATGTGTATACAAAAAATGTTCTCCATAATTCTTTGTTATAACAAACTTAACTAAATTAATAAATTTAACTTTAAAAAATATTGATTGTATTATTTGTATGTATCTACTATTTTATTTGACTAATTACACCTACATGTTTCGGAAAAACCTTTCCATCAGGGTGTTGTATAACTGTTAACTTGTATAAGATTTTTCCGAAACATCTAGGTGTAATTAATCAAATAAAATAGTAGAAACATACAAATACTCAATCGAATTGCTGAATCAATTGAAAATAAAAAATAAAAAATAATAATAATTTAACTTTCAAAAAAAAAATCAAAAAAGGTCATACCAAAAAAATTTAATATATACTCTTATCTAAAGAATCTTAAAAATGGTAGCTATGGTCTTATTTCTCTCAGAGTGAAAAGTGTTGTGCTTCTAGCTACGAGACACCTTCATAATATTAGGCTAAATTTGCCGCGCAGCGGCTAGTATAGACGATAGTCAATTGCAGATGCCAATGGCCGCGCAGCAGCCACTTACGGCCTTGCAGTCGCCAGTATAAGCGTATAAAATGATGAAATATTTACAGAAACTGAAACTGAAGGCGATGATGATGAAGACGAGGTGGATATAACGCTAGGTACAATAACTACTTAATTATTTTGTATGGCAATTTAATTTTACCTATACATAAAATAAATTTATAGTTAATCCAGTCATATGTCCTTAAAGTCCTTAAAATGTCAAAAAAAATATTTGAAAATTGTTACAAAGCGGACTTTTTAATGTGATTATTCTCTCCTATTTCGCTTTTGAATGTTCCATTTACATCGATCTTTGTTTACTTCATGCTTTCGTACACTGTTCTTTGGTAAGAAGAGATGTCCACTTGTAGTTTTTATGTAAATATTTAACGAAATCACAACACGTTATCTGCAACGGATGACGTTTCTCCTTACTAAATCTCATAGCGATGCTGGCTTATGATTGGTCCGAATGAATAGTGTCAGTTCTGCATCTCACTTTGCTTCAAAGTGGCGGTTTTGCTACTCACCGTTATATTTAAAGACGATTTTGAAGGGCTTGGAAGCATTTTTTCTTATGTTGGTGACTTGTAGAATGTGAAGAATAGGTTATAGATCATTCTTTTTTTAGATCATCATCATATTTTTCTTATGTTGGTAACTTGTAGAATGTGAAGAATAGGTTATAGATCATTAATCAATCAAAACATGAAAAATGTCTTGTACGGATAGTGGCGATTACACGATTACATTAGTGCGTCTACACCCCACAAGTGACACATATCATGAATAAATGAGTTAGTTGTCACTATAAAGATGTACGTATGGTAAATATACTTCTCTACAACCAGAATAAAGTGTCAGAGCTTTTTTAACCTTTTCGTCACTTAGCATCCAAAACTTCCGTGTGGTCCGAAGCAGGGTATCGAAATACCCAAGATCATTGACGTATTATAAATAGACACATTATTCCCATACTATCCTGATTTCAAATGTAGCAAATGCAGAGAAATCTGGTAATTTGAAGTCACGGTGACTAAAATAACATACTCATACTCATCTTCTTACAGTAAGTGCACGATACTCTGTTCCTTTTTCCCCGGGATTTTTTTTTCGGCGTGCCGTCGCGTCCAATCACAAAGAAGATTCGTTCTATAACGAATGCAAGTAAGGCAATTACCTTCTGTTTGACTTGCCACGATTTCACGCTTGTAACGTTTCTACAGCTTATTATATCAATGCCCAAGATCATATTCATATAAACGATAAAAAGGTTGCGAAGGACGACGCAATCCAACCGCCTCGCTGGACATCTCTTGTCTGAATGCCCGAATTAATCCTCACTCGTCACCAAACAAGCAACGAATGCAGCACAGTATAGCTGTCTCCCTCGTTTGCACGTGTGGTATGGGGCTACCCACTGCATTAATAGAGTGAAACAAATGGGTGACACAAGGATATGGTATGAACATGCGCAGGTATATATACCATGCGAAGATCACTTAACTGAAAAAAATATTTTAAAATATTATTTATTTATTTATTTTATTTCTACGGTTTACACCTATTACAATAAAATAAAAATCTTATACATATCTAGATAACAGTGTACATTATATATGTGAATACATATCTGCATGCGTATATTGTTTTATAATAATTGTTGTTTTTTTGTTTGTTGGAGGATTTGATTATGCATGTATAATGCGTATATAAAATGTGGCTTAAATAGACGCAAGGGGGACATTCTTCGGCACTGATCCAACCCCCTCTCATAAAAACGGGGTTTTGTTCATCTCTTTACAAATTAATACTCTGTGACAGAATGTTTAAAAAAAACATATTTTTGCTAAGTACATATATCACAAATTAAGTAAAGATAATTATAAAGTTTATATTAGTATGAACAAAGACATGTATTAACAAAGTTTAATCAAATAAATTAACGGTAAAATGTTTGTTAAGGAGATTTTGGTAATGACTTAAGTTAACGCTGAGAATATCTGCAATTTGTGCATACTCGTTTCCTAGGATGTAAAGTCTGTTGATCGTGGAGTATTTTTGGTGAGATGTGTTGCTTTTGTTGCAGTGAAAGAATGCTTGTGAACGGGTATTTCTGGCCAGTATGTGAAAAGATATGGATGATAAGAGTTCCGGGGAATCCATGTTATAAGAATTAAGAAGAACAAGTATAAAGAATTAATAGAAGAATAGCTAAGGAACAAATGAGCCAAATCCAAAATAAACTAATAAAGTGTAAGCCCCTCACCAAGCACATGAGCAAGTCTCATTTTTGGAGAGGCAAAGCAATAAAATAAAATGTATCTAAGTAGATTGTAATAGACAAATGTA
Organism: Agrypnia vestita; assembly: GCA_016648135.1. Taxonomy (NCBI): domain Eukaryota; kingdom Metazoa; phylum Arthropoda; class Insecta; order Trichoptera; family Phryganeidae; genus Agrypnia; species Agrypnia vestita. The sequence goes on along the minus strand of JADDOH010000748.1, from coordinate 113,840 downwards.
TTATGATTTAAATGTAGTTTTAATATTAAATAAATAAATAAAAAATTAAAAAAAAAATAAAAATAAAAAAAAATATTTTGTATAGATACATGAGATCGGCAATAATGTATCTGTCGCTAAGTTTAATTAGACCTGTCTGAATATGAAGTTGATATAATTGATGTGTTCGACTGGAATTCTTAGGGCTTGTTCAGACACAGCGGGAACCGTTCAGTTTCAGAATCGCGTTTCAAAACATGCGATTTGTGTCATCTGTTCACACAGCCGCGGTTAATAAGCGATTTGTGCACGCGAAAATAAACGTCAGTTTGACAGTTCTGGTGCCGTTCTCCATCTTTGAATATCAGAGATATATTCGCTCATTACTTTGTTAACGACGGCCGTCTTCCATGGCAAGACACATAAATATCATTCTGTCAGTTCATTTTTGGTGAATAAATACCTACTTCTCTAAAATACTCTTTTTTTCCACCATTTCCAAATATCTCCACCAACTCCTGCCAAGCTTGGTTCTTGGCATATTTGAGTAATCCTCACACTATTACAGGTCTTTTCTCCCATATTACAGGTCTTTTCTCCACTTCATCAATAAAAAATTCAGTGTCAAAGCGATCCATAACCATAGAAAAGAGAATATAATCCACGCGTGCTCCTGTTGTGACATGGAACCGTGCGGTGCCCGCAACGCGACTGAACGCTCTCGTAAGGCCCCATAGTAATAGGATCGTGCGGGCGCCGTGCGGGTCTATTTTCTAGCGGTTGGGTTGCGGGCACCGCAGCGGTTGACTAACCGCACGGTTGTGTCTGAACGATCACATACAAACCTAGGTAAATGAGACCCGCACGGATTTCATGCGATTCTGAAACGGCACGGTTCCCGCTGTGTCTGAACAAGCCCTTAATCTATAATTCATATATCTTAAAAATTTTAATTGGGCTTTTTCTAATGTCTGTATGTGAGTCGCATAGTGTGGTGACCATAATTGACTACAGTATTCCAACTGACTTCTCCCAAAGATTTATGTGTATAGGTATGTGCAAGAGGCTATGTTATTAAAGTTTTGTGAAGTGCGAATAATAAAGTCGATTAATGCAAATAAAAGCACTTGTACTGGGTTTGAGAAGTTAGTAACAACATAATTTATAAAACAAGTTAAAGCAAAAAAATAAAGATATATAAATAAAAATAAATAAAATAAAAAGGTTCTATATGGGAACCTTGGGGAACGCCGCTGGTAGCTGTGAATTTATATAAAAATGAGTCATGTAGGTATTTTGACTTGTAGGTTTCTTTAACCATTTGAGTGCCAAAAAATTCATACAGTTGCTTGTAAAATGCCACCAAAAAAACATTTTTTTTTTGAAAATATATTTTTTTTTAAAACCCCATAAATTCTTTGAATTTTCATGGATTTTGATTATTTTTTTGGTGTTTTATTAAAGAATATCGAAATATTTGAAATAAAATGCTTGTAGAAATGAATACAATATTTTATTCAGAAAAAAAGAAAGACAAAAATGAAAAACAAGAAAAAATCAACAACTGTGCTTTCCTGCACACGCCGTGTGGACACCCTTCTTACAATACGCACAAATAGTCGTTGATCTACGCAGCCCAGCACCATCTTTATTACTACAGATTACACAGCGACGTAAATTCTTTCCTGGTCTCTCCCGCTGTCAGACATTTCAGAGGACGCGCTCGACATTATAGTTTTTCAATTAACTAAAATAAAAAAAATAATAAATGAATCTGAAATTTATACGGTTTACTACGATCTTACAACTATTAAGATAATATTACAATAATATTTACCAACGCCGCAGCACCACACCTCACGTACGCGCGAATCAAAACACGACTGACGCAATCAACGGAAATCGACGATCGGCAATCTTCGTTAAAACACGAATCGACGAAAGTCGACGATTGGCAATCAAACGGTTAAAGGAGATAGCTTGTAAGCCAGTGTAGAAGATTCCCTTGAATTCCTAGTTTAGATATTTTTGTTTTAATATCACCTGGCTGACTGTGTCAAACGCTTTACTGAAATCAGTATACATCGCATCAACCTGAAGTTTATTGTCCAAATAATTAGAAATATAGGTTGTATATATTGTGAGCTTGTATATATTATATAAGGAGAGGTTGTATACATTATATTCTTAGAAATTTTAAAACCAAAAATTGGAAAATGTTTGTCACTATTTCTATGAAGATTACAAAAAAATAAGAACGTAATTGTTTCCATAATTATTGAGCTATCGAGTTTAAAGCGATCTCTGGAGAATGTCAATACCCCTCTCCGGGAAGGCAAGGTTAAATGATTCATGCTTCTTGTTCTTACTGCACGCCCCTGGTATATGTGTATATATAGAGAAAATACTGTCAACAATGACACAAGACCAGAAGCAAAATAAAAACAACTTTATTTTAGAAAATATCATTGATGGGAAATTTACTATAGAACTATGACTGAAATGATCAGTTGATAATTACATGATATATAAACGAGAGATGTGAGGATTTATAAAGTTCTTTAATAATTTATTCATGATTTGAATTGAATGAAATAGTTCCAATATCGCCTGTCTCAACACAGATATTTCTAGTGAGACAGGTACAGTCCAACCAAAATTTTTATATTCAACCTAAATAGTAATAAACAAATAAATACATAATTAATATTCCACGGCTGGTTCCAATGCATTTGACTTGTTAAATAAATTACTACGACCATGTAAATTTTAAAATAATTATGGAAAACTCAAACTAAATACTCTTAAAACATATTCGAGGGGAAACATACTTCTGCAGTGACCCAATCCCCCTTTCCAAAGAATGGATTTTGTTAATGTCTGTAAATTTTTATATTCCATGGCTCACAATTTTTTTTTTCAATGGTAACTAAAATTAAAATAATGTTTTTTGTGGTATTTTATAAGGCTTATTTACCACTTCTAGATAAACTGTCAAATAACTATTTCTCGGAAAATTTTATTCATCATTCAAACATTGTGCTTTTATCCTTTAATTTGTCAACAACTTTGCTGCAAAACTGGGTCATATTATTCACAGGATATCTTTTTAACCAGTCAGATGCCGCGCAATTTCGCGCACGTTTGCTGTTTTTTAGACACTTTTTGTGTTGGTTATATTCATTTAAAAATCAACAATAATTTCAAACAAAATTGCGGTTTCTGGTTTCTCAATATACACACTTAAATAATTACTTATATTTCAATAATTACTTGTACAATAATTACCTACTTATTCATTGATTATGAAAATAAGTAACGAAATTTACTGTCAGAAATGTACGCACATGTTTATCGAATAAAACCATGGAAACAATAACACTAAAGATATTGTATTTCAATATTTTCGTTCTAAATATATTAAAGAATATAAAAATACTTAATTTTAACACTTTTTTATTTAAAAATAACACTTTTTTAACATATAAATAACACAATTAATGTGCGGTTCGAAGACGACATTTGGAATGATTTTTTGCCAGGTTTGCATGACAAATGAGGTTACTTGACAAATAGAACTCGTTCATTCATTCAAAAACTTGAGATATAACCAATGATAAGCTTTAAAAACCTATAAATGCAGGTAAAATATGCAGAGCGCAGATCTACGCTCCGGCACCCGACCGGTCTTGGAAATTTTTAATGATTTTTGTGTTACTTTCTTGAATCCGCAATAATTATTGCTATGTCTGTTTTCAGAAATGCTCCAAGCCCATACCGTCAGACGCTAAATTCAAGGTGACCAACGGCAAAGCTTTCTGCACCAAGTGTTAAATGCAACTCAACACGAAGATCGAGACCGGGAGAGAGAGTGCAAGGAGAGGCTGAACAAGTATACATAATAATATATAAATATTATAAAATATATCAAATTATTTAAAACATGTATGTGAGTCCCGCGTACTGCACTGCACGCATGTGCGCGACGCAAAGTCGCTATTTTATCATTCATTATTATTATTATTCGTAACGCACAATTTTTGTAATAATTTTTATTTTTACTTTGCTTGAATATTAAAAAAAAAATGTTTAACTGTAGATCACCAAAAAATTTCAGAAAGAAAATAAATTGTAATAAAAATTAAAATGTGTTTTAATATATCCTTACATATATAACAATAAGTAATCATTCACCTGATAATTTGGTAAAAATTAACTTTTTTACTATATATATTTTAAATTCACAGATACAGTAAAACCCTGTTAATTCAAATCCCGACAATTTAAAGTCAGCCATAATTCAAAATTTTTCAAATCCACAAGTCCCAAAATGAGGGATGACGGTCTTAAAAACCTCGTGGTATCCAGCGCTGCAGGATCAATTAAGTCGATGACTCCGCACAGTCCGACTTTTGACAGTAGATAAAACAGCGACATAACGCTACAGAAATTCTTGACAACACCTGTCTCCGACACAGACACACTCCATCAAGACATACCAAAATGTTAATTCCACGGTAGATTAACCCCGATAATTCTAAAACCCCGGTAATTCGTAATTAGAAATACTTTTTAACCCTTTGAAGGATGTAACAATGTTTGTTTATCAACTAGCCGTATATCCATGAAATAATAATAATTAATAACGACCCTTGTGTGATCATCCAACTTGAGCTAAGCGCTGATTGCGTATCACACTCTAATTATCTAAAGTTGTCATTCCAGCAAGTTACGGACCGACAGCGAAATTATTATATTAAGATAAGTCTAAGTATTAAGATAAGTCTCTCTATTTGCTGGGATTTTTGAGAAAAACTATGCAACATACGAGTACTAAACGGTTTCTGGATAATTTTTTCTATTCCTCGCAATACTAGATATTACGATGCTGTAAATAATCCAGCAACAATGATCGGAAGTCAATTGTTTTTATTACAACATCAAAATAATTTCAAAATTTATATTGAATTCTCATATAATTTGTCTATTAATTTATCGATAAATAATACATTATTTCATGCATCTATGAATTTCGAAAGTCACTATGGTAGGTTTGGAGTCTGCTGTTATTTAAAATTATGTATTGAAAAATTTAATTTGTTTGGTGCAAAACATGTAGATGCGACAACGATTATGATGGAGTGGGATAAAATTGTATCTGATGTAAAATTGTACGGCTTGAATAGGGATTTATTACACAAATATAACACTTTATCTGCATTGAAACTGAATTTCACTCAATTTAAATATATTTATATGTGAAAATTAGTTTAAAATCTGATCTAGCATTATTTAAAAAAAAATTACGCTATCATGATTAAAAAAATTTAAAAGAAAACTGAATTTTGAACATTAACCGAGAATAAACAATATTTCTCAAAGTCTGTGCAAAAATTATGACATGAGAACATCATTGAGCTACATCAGATATAACATAAGCCCTTACTTGCTAAATATTGTTCGTCGTATAGTGATAACTAATGACATGTATTAATAAAAATTATAATGTGTAAGAGCTAAGCCGTGGACCACTTGTGTACATACATTACATTTTTTTGGAACATATCTTCGTAAACCATATCAAAACAAAATATATATATATGTGTATTGTTAAAAAATGTGAATAAGACTTTAATTTCGTGTCATGTTTGGTATCTTACATTTATAATTTGTTTTAAGTGAATAAAAAAAATCAAGCTATATTTAATTTCAATTATGTATTATAAACTTTATAACGAGATCTGAAGGACGAAAGATGACTTTATGAACTTCCTAGTGACATGAAGAAGATAAATAATATAGGTCTCTTCGATAAGAAACTCAAATGTGTTGGAGAGGAGGTGGTAGTCCATAAATCAGGATATTTCAAGAATTTGATGTGTTTGTCTACAATTTAAAGTTTTTAAGTATTAAATTCATTGTGTATAGTTTTTCTGTACTACTGTTATTAAGTAGATATGTATAGTTTTTGATATCCCCTTATACTATCGTGCTTTTGCTGCCTGAGAACCAATAATATGTACATATGATTTATTTTATTATTTTCAAATGGCCGATGTCATCTGTAGAGTATTTACGTAAGTAATTTGTCTTTCTATCTTATTTCATACAATTGAAAATACAAATAAAACTAACCTCTGGTTGTATCTTCTGGAAGTGTTTTGCTATAAGTGGAATCAGCCTGTCAGCCAACTCCTTCTCGTCAATGTGGGAGCAGGTGGGCAGCATCGGGTCCACTGGTGGGCGGACTATTGCGGAATCCCCATGCTTCGAGTAGAGTATCTTCTCTGTTGTATTATCCCTTTCCTGTAAAGAAGAACAGTCTTAGAGAATCAAAAAAATTATCATGCAGACAAATAATTAACTTATCAACAGACAATTTAAAAATGATCTCCATTCATGGCTAACCTCCCTTGCATGCATAGGTGCTTTCCCATAAGCAATGGCCAGTTATAATAAAATTTATTAAAAAGTTTATTTGCAAAATCTAGCATTTCATAGTTTATGCTACACAACACTGATAAATACTAAATTATGAACACGAAAATAAAAATAATAAAAATTTAAATAATACTAAAGCACAAGTCAAAATCAATATTTCATAATACTATGATGGATGGATATGCAGGGTGTCCCGTATCTCGACGTCAAGCCGAAATCGGGTGATAGGCCAAGTCATAATAGTTATCAGAAAAATATTTAAAAAATTTAAAAACAGTTAAAGCTGGGCAAACTATTGATTTTGAATACATACTTGGTTTGGTCAAAAAGTGACATTTTCTTCCAAGCTGGAGCAGTTATCTTTGAATTTTGGACAAAAGTTTACAGAAGCATTATTCAGGATTACATAATAATAAAAAAAATGAAGAAAAATAAAGATTTGTAGCAACAGGAGTGAAAAGACCGTCACAGGGTGTAGATTTTTTTGATTTTCTTTAAATGCTTATAATTTTTAAAATACATGACTTAGATTTTTTTAAATATTTTTCTGATAACTATTATGACTTGGCCTATCACCCGATTTCGGCTTGACGTCGAGATACGGGACACCCTGTATATATGGGCGAGTCGAAATTTATCTACACTTAATTACGACTTTTTCAACAAGAGCAATATGATTTTGTGGTGAAATTACCAATATAATTAATAAAAATATACTTTGTTTTCACCCCTTATTTGTTAAATATACCAACATGTTTCGGAGCCAAGGATACAATGTAACTATGATTTTTCTCCCTCAAATTTTCACCTGTTTGGGCCGCTCAAGGATCTTTGTAGCAAAAGCAGCTTTGTGTCCAAACAAAAACCTTCTTCGCGGAAGGAATACGCAACACGTGAATTGCTGGATCAAGTGCATTGACACGGGATGTGACCATGAAGAAAAATGATGTGTATGTTTTACCCATGTCTTTATGTAAATAAATTCTACATCATTTTTGATTTGCCCTTGTATTTATGCAACTTCCAGTGTCCGAGAGTTCCGTGTGACTTTAAGCCACCCAAAAAGCCTTATACAGGGTGTAACAGAGCCACTCCACAATTATTTAGAGGAGTATTTCTGCCTTGATTATGGGTCGAAAATATTCAAGCAACCATAATCAATAGCAATGGAGTTATGCAATATCAAAGTTTGCAATTTTTTTAATACTTCGGACTCATTTTTTACAAAATGCAGAACAATCATTACAGTAACTCATATCGATTAGGAAAAATTAATTTGTTTTAATACAGTTAAATAAAATGATAAAAACCCTGCATCAATTACAATTGGATTTTTTCCAATTGGAAGGTTTTTATCATTTTTTTTCAATATTTCTAACTTATTTTTTACTAAACGTTGAACTATCATTACAGTAACTTATATCGGTTAAGAAAAATTAATTTGTTTCAATAAAAGTTAAATAAAAGGATTAAAACCCAACAGAAATTTCAATTGGAATTTATTTGACTTGTACTAAAGAGAATGAATTTTTCATATTCGATATAAGTTACTGTAATGATAGTCCAATTTTTTACCAAAAATAAGTCAGAAATATTGAAAAAATGCAAACTTTGATAACATATACTTCCATAACTATTGAAACTATGGTTGCTTGAACATTTTCGACTTAAAGCAGGAATCTGCCTGTAAAGTATTGTGGACTAGCTCTGTTATACCCTGTATATAATGTGTAGTGAAATATCAATCTATGATGCAGTATGGTTATTTTGGCGGGGAGAGTTGAGGGGGAAACTAGTTTATTTAAATATGGTAACCCTTATAACTGTTAATGAAATATTTTGATTTGTGTGATATAAATATCCACTCCAATTGAACCTATATAAGTGGACCACAAGAGACACCTTTTGGGCTGCATAAAAGTTAATAACATAACATCGCCAGTAATAAAGTAACAAAATATAATATACGCATATATAAACATAAATACTTACATGGTCACCCAAATTTGAATTTGGTTTTGTAGTTATCTTTATTTCCATTTCATTTTGATTTTTCATCATATCTTTTTGCCTTTTGCAATACTTTTCACCAGTCGATTGCTTAGGAGTATTGGAGTGAGCGGAAAGGCAGTGCTCGCGGCACACTCTACCAACGTTCTTTCTATACGTGAGAGGTTTGTTTGGAGTGAAAATGTGATCAGTCTTCAACCAACCCCTGCTCTTATTCACCTGACTGCAACAAAATATTTAAAAAATACATGAATCCTCTGAAAAAAATAATAGTTGTGAAAAAGATAATAAATAGAAAAATGCATTGTCATTCTCATGTAGAGTTTTGTGTGTGACTTTAGATATGAATTAAATAAGATCAGATCATGAGGATAGTATTCCTATAGTCAACCCATTATAAGTGTATTTACAAGAGATACCTGCGAATAGCAATAGAAAGCGGGAAAAAATTAGGGACTGGCAAAAAATGGAAATTTTTAGCGAAACGTAAAAATAATATCGATTCAATTTTTGCAATTGCCCGCTGTTTTACAAATGAGCTCCGATTTATATAAAAAAAGGAAGTAAAATGATCGGGTTCCAAAATCTTGATGCAAGTAACAGAGCGTGACAATAGTGAAAAGAATTTTATTTGCAAAAAATACAACATAGAACTCTGGAATTAAAAAAATACAAAAGTACATACATGACATATTATAGTCTATAAAAACCCAATGACAATTAGCACAGGTATTTAGTCCTTGGTACTAAATGCCTGTGCTAATTGACTAACACTACTGAAGTCTTATCCTCTGTTAGCATCTTAGGAAATCTCACTTAACTCAAAAAAATTTACTTTTGCTGCGAAACGCACAACAGCAACGACACTTTGGCACACAATAGGTGCGGGATAGCCTCCAGCTTCATGGAAGTTTGGTGTTTCTTTCTTGGTCCCGATCCGGTCAAACAGATCAATCTCCCAGGAAGATGAGGTCTGTTGGAAATGCCTCACAGACAGATAAACCTGCTGCAATGCTGCCATTTGTGCAGAGATTTGAACCAGACTTTTTTGTCAATAAAACTTTGTTTCTATGTTACTATGTTATGTACATTTTGTTTGAAATTTAGATAATAAGCAGATACTGGAAACTCATCATTCTCCCTGACAATGTGCATTCTATACATTATACTCATTACTAATTATTACTCAGTGGCTTGCAGTGGGTATAAACTTAGGTTATGCTGTGGCCGACTATATACCTATATTAAAAATATATATATACGCATATACCTATAAGGGTATATACATTTAAAAAAAAAATTTAACTATATATGACAAACTATTTTGAGTAGCTTCAATCCACAAAAATAACTGCACTATAAAAGAAGTATTGTAAACAATATTTCCTAAATAAATAAATATTTTATATAGGTATAGCTAATATGGCGAAAAATTTCAATATATTTCGAAGATGATTTATATATAATTAAATCGGGAACGATACTAATTTCAGATATACATTTCTTTTCACAAAAATAAATCAAACATTTTGTGATATCATTATGATATGACAGATAACACATGGTATTTGTCGTATTCGTATTTACCATATTTACCATAGAAAAGACATAAAATTTAAACAGAAAGTTTTGGGTGGAATTTATAAAAAATAACATTTCTGCATGACGTGCGCCTGGCATAGGACCTTTCGAAGAAGGACGCTATTGCACAAAACTCGCAGCATTAAAAATACACGGTTTTTTCCTCGACTTGACTATATCTGTGGAACAAATTGGTTGTCGGAATAAATGAAGAATTGACATGAAGTTAAGCACAGAAAAGTCGCAAATAAAACTTCTAGCCGTAGGCTTACGGCTAGAATTTTAAATTGAAAAAAAACAGATACTCACGTTAAATGGAAACATCAGAAATAAAACTTCTAGCCGTAAGACGAATTACGGCTAAAATTTTAAATCAACTTTTTCTTAAGATAAGGATTATTTAATTAATATTTGTTTCTCAGAATCTTTATTAATGCACAGCTTTTTTGCTTGTATGCGCTGTACGCCACTGTTATTACTGTACTTTCACATTCCCTCCTCATTATCACTGAGTTTAATCTATGTTAATTTAATATGAAATTCGATAATAAAAGCTATACACCCTGCCATCCTGAATCCTTAAAGCACTCACAAACAAATGATTATACCTATTTATTTACATAAATGATGTCTAATCCATGTGAAATATGTCAATTTTATCTATTTAGTATAAATATTTATCTATTTATATAATGCCACTTTAATGTTAAGTCCATGTATACTTACTCGTGTTTTCAATTTTTATATTATTCATGTGTTTTATTGTATTATATTTTTACTTTTTTATTTATTTAATTTATGGTACGAATACAGTTTTTATATATAACATATCAGATGAAACATTTTTTTTAAATACTTGGTAGTCATGTAGACCTCATCAGTGAAGAGAAGCTCTTGAGTCTGATGAGGGAGCCACAGTTCTTATTCCTTGTTATAATATATAGGTACATAGTATATACAAGTTATTTATTAATACAGGTAAAAAAGGTAAATTGATAATGAGAGTATAGGAGTTATTTTGAAAAAAGCTATAGGTTTAAATGATTTATGAATTTAAGTTTGATTTTAGGAAAATTTTAATTTTTTTGATTTGCTCTGAGAGGTTACTGATGCATCATATCTCGATAGGTAAGTTATTGTAGTAATTTAATGTTTTCAAATCTTTCCATCATTTATGTGTTTTATTAAATTATATCTCTACTCTTCTATATGTTATGTTTTCAAATGCTTCTATTATTCACACGTTTTATTGTATTATATTTCTACTCTTTTATGTTCTACCTTTTTAAATTTTTTTATTATTAATGTATTTTATATTGTATTATATCTCTCTTATATCTTATTTTTCGTCTATTTCTACACTAATGTATAATTCTATTTCTATAATTTACACACATATGTTGTGTTAATATTATGTATATAAATGCATTGTAGGTAAAAGGCTATTTGCCCCATGTATATTAAATAAATAAATATTTTTATGCCTATGTTAAATTTAAAAAAAGTCTATAAAATTATCATTGTCTTATCTGTGTCATCCTGTAATCGTGGAAGACACGTAACTAATTTTTTTGTATTCTTTTCTTACCATGTATTTATGTCTTCGTGTCGGATGACCAAATAAATAAACAAAATAGAAATATAACATTTTTGTTCTTTTTAAAAATGCAGAAACTACATCAAAATGTAAGGCACATTCTTTAGAACAAGCTACCGAATAAACTGAGACAAACAGACAGCTTACCACAGTTCTAAAAACAACTTGACGCATTTATTTAGACAATCCTATAAAAACCTATAGAACCTATAGCTAATGTTTTCCACTCCTAGTGTGCATTCCGCGAAAACACCTAATTCTTTCAGGCACTCCCAAGTGTTAAAGTATTAAACATTCATTCCATTTCTTGCATGCCACCTAGTGAATAAATAATAGTAAATAAGTTTTTTTTAGCAGTAAGTTGTTTTGTAAGATAATTTTCTGTGTAAAGTGCTCTTGGGGTGAGTATTCGCGAAAATGGCGCTATATAAATTATATAAATATTATTATTATTAAGCCTAGCCAAAGTAAGAAACCGCCAGAATATACATATTGCTGAAAATAATTTCTGCAAACAAATAAAAAATAAAACTTACATTCTTGTTGTACTTTTGCTATCCTGAGGTCCGGGATTCCAGTGCTTGTTTTGATTAATCAACTTATTTGGTATTTTACTTCGGTACATTGAATACCTGTCACCTAAAACATATAAACATAAAATATATAAAGCCTCTGCAGTTTCAGCAGTACGGAGGCTGCATTCTGAGCGTGGAATGAAAAACAAACCTGAGCCGGCACTCTCCATTCTCTTCGTAATTGGATTTTTAATATTCAGTCTGACATGCGAAGGTGCATCGTGCCGACAGCTGCTGTTGTTGGCCCTGCTCCCTGCGGAATTCACCTGTGGAAAACAATGGAAACTTTGAAAATATCATCATGTTTTGTAGGTCTTAATGATATACAGGTTAATTCATATACAGAGTGTACCAGAGCTAGCAGCAGAAACTTGGCCGTTAGTTTCCTGCCTATGTTGTGAGTCTAAAAAACCATGACCTAACATCAATAGTTATGGAGATATGCAATATCAAAGTTTGCATTTTTTTTCAACATTTTTGACTCATTTTTTGCAACAAGTTGAACTACAGTAACCTGTATTGATATCCATACAACTTAAATAAAATGACAAAAACCTTGTAAAATAATTTTTTTGCAAGGTTTTTATCATTTTATTCGACTTGTATTAAAGCGAATGAATTTTTCATAATTTATATGTGTTACTGTAATAGTAGTTCAACTTAAAAAAAAAATAAGTAAAAATATTGAAAAAAATGTAAATATTGCATATCCCCATAACTATGGTCATGGTTGCTTGAACATTTTAGACTCATAACATAGGCAGGAATCCACCGGCCATGTTTGGAAAACTATTTGAAACAGCAGACAAGAAATATATATCTTACATACCTACATAATATGTACACGAGGTATATCTATTACCTTTCTTTCTCCGACAGCGGGTGAGAATACTCGGTAGTCCACCAAGGAGGCAGAATTGCTCGAGTTGTTTTCATCAGGCAGCTCGTGCAGTGATTCAATAAGCTTGTGACACAATAGTTCCAGATCCTGTCAATGAATAACATATCACTCAGATTTAAAAATGAATACTGTAACTTATAAAATGAATCATAGTATATCTCAACTATGCTAATAAACAATATCCAAACATACCATAAAATAAATCCGAATCATTTAAAATCATCCGAACATACCATAAAATAAAATGAATATTTATTTATTTATTTAACATTTGTCAAATGGATTGATCAGGAGAAAATCTATTAAAATTATACTACAGTAAAACCCTTTTAATTCAAAGCCCGATAATTGTAAACTCATTATACATAATTCAAAATTTTTAAAACACACAACACCCAAGATTTACCCCTATAATTCAGAAACCCAGGTTATTCACAATTCAAAATAAGTTTTAAGACACATGGCGCAATAAATCTAAACATTTCAAATCCCTTACTGTACACTTTTATTATAACAATGATAATATCAACATGTATCACATCATCAGCTTTATGCGCCATCATTATGGAGAATGGACTATGATGTCTGTCTTTCCTTAGGGAGCCAAGGTTCAAGTCCCCGCCCACCAGTTATTTTAAATATTTGTTTTCACTCTATACATATAGTCACTTGGCATTGATATTCCAAAAATATATACAGCATTTATTTATATACTAGCCGTATATCTGTGAAAAATCACAGAACATAATATTAAAATGGTTTATGTGTTTGCTAAATCCTACAGTATTTTTGACAATTCACACAGGCTCGGCGGTAGCAACATTGTGCGGCCGGTTCGGGTTTTGCTGGCCCGGGGTTCAAGCTCCATCTCCGGCTGTTTAATCATATTTTTTTGGCTGAGAATTCAAACAAAATTATGGACATTACACGAAATTACGGACAGACAATAAAATTATTATATTTAGATTTAGCCAAGACACAAACCATCATGAACTTTATGAAATGGAAGTTGATTTAATATGTTTTTTAACACCCTTTCTTTTAACTCGTGGCGTCTGCTTGCTTGTCTGACGAAAAAAACTTTGGATCGATTTTTAATCCTTTTCCCGTGATTCGATCGAGCTGAAACTATGCAAGCAGACTTGTGGCGACGATAAAAATGATCTATCAAATAAACAAAAGTTAAAAAAATTTAATAATTGAGCCCTTGCCCGGAATAACGTTGTATCCAACACAAATGTCAATTTTGAGTTATTGATGCAGTTATGTTGGGTATGTTATTATGCATCGTTTAAGATAGATAATATGTCAATAAAAAAATATTTAGGCTTCTGGCTGCATCTTAAAGTTATTAGTTTGTGGAAGAACGTTGTACATTGTTTCTCAAAATGGCGTCGCCGCGCGTCAGTATCGTGGAGCGTGGTTTAATTCACATGAATAAAGGGAGAAAACGAACATCTAATGCTTTAAACTGAAAATATATCAAAGCCAATAAGTTGAAGGATGCAGGAAAGGAGTATTTATTCAGAAAAAAGATTATCAAACCTGCAATTGACCCGCCGGAACATGTTTGTGGAATAACGTTGTATACAATTTGGCAGTTCTGATTGATATTGTAATTTCATATGTGACAATATTATTTTGTCGAACGTTAACCGATTTTACTCAATTGATTTATCCATATTGATATTTGAAATGCTTTTTGATAATAATGCTGGCATTATTTTTGATAGTAATGCTGGCATTATAGTGCTCTTTATATCGTAACTTAAAATAATACCGATACAAAAAGTTTATTTAATTCCTCGTTCTTTTTCCTAGCTTTTCGAATTTGAGCCAAAAATGCTTAAATCCGGGATATTTTCTCCATTTTAATATAAATATAAATATTCAATCAGAATTCAGGTTACTTAAAAAAAAGGTTAAAAAAGTAATCATGAGAAATTGAATGTCCAACGCCATATTCAGCAAACAGACGGAGATAGGTAGGTAGAGAGAGAATTATCGTTCCGTAAAAGCTCTTTATGTACTGATGATCCCATCACAATCAGAGCTAGAACCTTACATAAAGATTTAGAATCATGAACCTCCTATGGCCTTCTAACTACTCTTAGTGGAAGAAGGGGAAGATTAGCTACCGTATGGAAAAAAATCATGCAGTTA
Source organism: Agrypnia vestita (assembly GCA_016648135.1). Taxonomy (NCBI): domain Eukaryota; kingdom Metazoa; phylum Arthropoda; class Insecta; order Trichoptera; family Phryganeidae; genus Agrypnia; species Agrypnia vestita. Next base: position 98,593 of record JADDOH010000748.1, on the reverse strand, counting down.
GGGAGCCCGGAACTAACTTTAATGAATTCCAATCCACTGCCAATAAGGCTGCTAAGCTCAAGAACCTCGATGATATTTGTGAATTCATGTTAGATGAGCATGCTGCTTTTAAAAAGCATTATTAAGTAAAGCAGAATAAATAAAAAACGTTTTGCGGAATAACGTTGTTTGTGAAAATTTCTTATACAACGTTTTTCCACTGATTCGGCATGTTTTTTTACAATAGATTCAAATTTAATTGACTTTTTCCCTATTTTATATTGAGATTAGTTAAGAATTATATGTTTGTTATATTTAAAATATAAAATGTAATAAATTGTAACTGGTTTCATTTTTTCAATTTTTCTCGGAATGAGAGTATTGTTGGATACAACGTTATTCCGGGCAAGGGCTCAATTATAGTATAATTTTCATTAAAAAAAATTAATAAATATATTATAATCTTGGATTTTTTGAAATTTTAATGGTTTTTTCAAATTGGAATCAATACAAATAAGTAATTAGCCCAACGCATTTATAGGCACAAAACCTGATTCAATGAGAAAAGGAAGATAATAAAAACTTGGTTTTTATGGGTTAGTTTTTTTCTGCTGCTTTTGCCATTACTTTTTATGGATAAACCCAAAAACACGGCACAATAGTTTTGATGCCTTGTGTTTCGGCACCTTCTATTACATCATTATTAAAATTTGAGGAAAAATGCTGGGAGCATGTGTGATTTCGAAATCATTAATAAAATCATCCATCTTTTATAAAAATCTCTTTGGATCAACCGTAAACGGATTGATTAATAAGTGTAGCCATCATCCCACAGACCATCTGCTTATAAGAATATTATCAAAAATAATTTTAAAAAAACTAACAGCACAGGATATGTCCAAAGGGCCCTGATGAGAAATGCAGAGCCTGTTCACCTCCAGCGTCAGCTGCAGCAAGGTGTGGAGCTTCTCCTGAGTGTGACCGAAACCCCATACGATCCTCATGTGACGCTGGAACATCTATAAAACAAAAGTAACAAGATGGATTATGTTGCCTTGGCAGGCTTTGTTTAATGTGAATGTGACGACAAATATGTTATATAATATGTGTACGAGTTAGTGTAAAAGTGTTACTATAATAGGTTTACTATAGGTTTTAAGTAACCTATTATAAATAATAATGCTCTAACTATGTACTTTATTCCCTACCTATACAGGGTTATTTGGAAAACATTAATAACCTTGCAGGACTATATTCCTGCCTTGATTATGAGTCGAAAATGTTCTAGCTATCATGATAGTTATGGAGATATGACATAAAAGTTTGCATTTTTTTTTTCAATATTTCAGACTTAATTTTTATAAAACGTTGGTTTATCGTAACAGTTACTTACATTGATTAAGAAAAATTAATTTTTTTGAATACAAGTTAAATAAAATGATAAAAACCCTGAAAATTTTCCAATTTGAATGTTTTCCAATTGGAATTTGAATGTTCTTATAATTTTATTTCACTTGTATGAAAGGGAATGAATTTTTAATATTCAAATAAGTTACGTAACCATCCGTACTAGTCAGTAAATATATCTCAGTTACCAATCATCAGTACAATCATATACAAATCCCAAATAACTGTACTGAAAATAGCCGGTTAAAATAACGGTTTGACCATCACTACAGATATCCAAGTGAAATTTTATACATATTATATATGCTTACATATAAATAAATGGTGAAATCTTAAGCTGGTAGTACGACCATCAATTTTGTGAAGCGTTGCCAAGCGACATGGTTCTTTACCAGACTATGACCCAATGGTTACCTTCGGCAGGTCAGATCAGGTAAGCTGAGTAGAGCACTAGCCAAATGTAAGTACTTGAAGTATTCCAATAAAAAAACTAGGAGACTTACCGAATAGGCCTGGAAGAGAATTTGATGCAAGTTAATGATGTTTTTGGATTGAGTGGCATACTGTTTCCACTGATTGTAAGGAAGACAGTAATTCAGGCTTTTTGTAATTTCGTTTAGCTGAAAAAATTAATGATCTTTAGCAAATTTTTCCATTACTTACATAATAGGCATGATGACAATATTAAAGAATTAAAGAATAAGTGATTTTAGAGAAGAAAATATTTTGAAAGGATTCTAAAATGAGGTACACATTGAGATTAATAAGATTTTCAATAAAATGAATGTACAAAATTGTGCAATCCGCCATTTTAACTGAAACACCGGTCAGAGCGAGAGACGTCACGTAGACGAAATAACAGCTGCGGACGTTTTTGCGCAAAATTAAAAATAAGTAGATGAAAATGCAATTATTTGCCTAAAAACTTAGTTTATTACTGAAGTAACGTTATTTTCGGTAATAGTAGACGTGTACCTACAATATAGAATGTTATTTCAAAATCTGTCATCATGCCTATTCAAATAAATAAATGTCTAAGGGGCCAATAAAAATATTATTACAGAGGAAGTCAATTGAACGAATTGAGAAAAAACCTACATGTCTTCCAACTTGATAAACATGGTTTCTGGAAAATCTCGCGCAGAATTCATTAGCTTTCTGTTGAATTTGCGCCATCTCCACTGAATCTTCAGGTACACGAACTGTATTCAAACTGGATCTGAAAATAAATGTTTAAATAACATGTTGTTCCTTGTTATGTTCTCCTCGATCCTATCCTCGTTAGACCCTTAACAGAGGAGTTTTGGACATTATCGTCATACCGTCTGTTCCGATTTGGGGCATTTATGGAAAATTCACCTGGTCTTGATATTTCACGAGGCTTCGATCAGCCTTTTATATTACCAGTCTCGTAATTGTATTGTATTGAGTATTGTATTGAGTATTGAGGTTAGATAAAATATCTTAACTAAAGTATGCCTACCGATGGATATGATACGAACACCTACTATTGGCAAAATACCGCTAACCCATAAGTGGTAGCGGGCGGTAAACACTAGCGATCATAAAAACATATTTCATCTACCTATTTTAATAAGTTTTTAGTGAGACTGCTGTGTGATTTGTGTTTATTCTGAAATTTAAATATTATTAATTACTTGCAATATTTTGTGCAAAATCGTCTAAATTATTTTGTCACATTAATAAATATTTAATTATTTAGTATTTGTAATTTTAGATGAGCTTTTGTTAGGTATTGTCTGGTTATAGTTTTTTTTATTGAATTTATATCAGACATTTTCGGGACTATATTAACAATTAACAAGTGTGTTTATTTGTGTTAGTTGATAATTAATATATTTAGATATTATTGTTTGATAATTATAAATGTTTATTTTTTCTAAAAGTGTGTTTGTTCGGTTTTAATTGACATTTTTATTTTCTGTGCATTTGTTTTATTTTTTCATGCTTTTGAGAACTACTTTTTCTTACAAAACCGTGTGCTGATCATCCCTGATTAAGCAAATTATGACAGAGATATTTGAAAATACGAAATTTCGACATTCTTTTGTAAAATATTCTCCAGCAAAAGTTTCATTTTAAATATTATTGTTAAAAAAAAACCTGCATACTTTAGGTGTTTTACATATCGAAAGGTAAAGTGGAAGATTAGTGGAAAATTTGTCTTCTACTAATCTTCCACAGCTGAATAGTGGAAGGAGAGAGCTGTGCAATATTATTTTTTTAGGTCGACTATTCTGTAAACCATGAGATTCACAGAATTCACCACTGCCATCACACCTCTATTGAGTTTATCTTCCTGTGTTTTGTAATCTTAGTACATCATACCATATATGTATATAAAGCATTATCTTATATAATATAAATAAGGTGAACAATTACTAAGAAGAAAAGCATTAATGTTTGGTTTTTTTTTCAATTGATTCAGCAACATTTGTTTATTTATTGATATTAACGGACATACAATATATAATACATCAGAATAAAAATTATAGCAATTTAAATACAAAAGCAAGGACAAATGAAAATTACTAACAAGATGGAGACAAGGTTTGGACTATCTAATCAGAGATTGTTTAAATCTGGACAGACTTACACCAAAGAAGTCCAGATCCTGTCTTGAATTTATAAGACGACATAACCGTGACATGGGATTGAGATTGACATTGTAAATGGCGATGGAAAGGTTTTTCCCAAACATGTAGGTATAATTAATAAAAAATATAAGTAGATACATACAAATAATACAATCAATAGATATTTATTAATGTTTGGACTTACGTTATGACCTCAAGTATTTGTTTTAGTCGCAATCTTATAGATTTCAATTTCTCATTAGGGTCAATATATCTCTCAGAGTTATTACATTCTGCCCTGTGTGAAGAAACAAGTGTAATGTTAGAATACCCTAAGGATTTTTGTTTGTTTGTTCTCGTCATGCATTCGCTCATCTTCGTCATGAATTCGTCGGGAAAATCTTCTTCTTCTTTGTTTTTGATGTCATAATTAGGTTCTCTTGTTTCTTCTTTATTCTTGAAAATAAATGACACTAAATTATTAATGTGATTGGACATTGAAATAGAGAAAAATAGAAAAGGAATAATTTTATACATTCACTGCTGATTAAAAACAAACAAATTTCTGTAAATAAATGTACTGATGAGGAATGTACCAGTTCTTACTGACCAATATCTTTGTGCTAAAGCTTAAATTAAAAGGATTGCTGCAATACTATTCAACTTTATTGTAATAGGATCAAATAAATTAGCGATGATCAGAATCATTATTTTAACCGATTACACAATAACTTTTATTTGAGATTTGTATTGTCTGATTGTATTGATGATTTGTAACTGAGAATTAGCTTTTGCCTTATACCGATGGTTAATAAGTAGGACTCTAAAACGCAACAAACATATTTTGCCATTTTGTGTAGAAAACGTCTCACACAATTTCAGCACAGAACGTGTTAAGTTTATTTCACAACACATGAAAGTAAATGATTTGACATACATTGAAAACTGCTTCTTCACTCTCAGCCTGTCTGATGTTCTCATCAAACTTTTCTGTATGTTTAAAGTCAATTTCATGTTCTTGATCTTCTGTAAAAAAAGAATTACAATTTTTAAATAGTACAGTAATACAATGCTAGTACCACTTGGGTTAGGTTCTAGACCACAACAGTAAAACGAGCAATGCCTTGAAGCAAAACAAAGACTTCTCACCTGCCAGTGAAAATAAAAGTCGAAAAATATGTTAAAACTATCATTTGTTAAGTGTGCAATATTACTACATGTATATATGTCTCAGGACGTGTGGATGTAATTAAGAGACTCGTGGTAAAAGGCTCACTGATTTAGGATCCCGCTTCTGCAGAAGATCATCGGCTGTGTGGACTAAATGAAGTAGTCAAGAATGCTGCAAATCAGAGTGTAGCGAATATGATTGCTTTGCTAAGAGCACAGCAAAAGACAAGAGTTGTTTAGCATTTAAATGATTCTAATATTGAAAAGAAACATATTTATAGTAAGTAATAAGTACCTATGGTAGTGGAACAATAACGTTTAATTTAACCACATGTGTTTTTTATAATGCTGATGGCTTTAACTGTTAATGGTAAGTATCAGCTCTGGATTAAGACAGAGCGGGGCCTACAGCAAACATTATCAAGAGGCCCAGGTTTATATTTGGGATACAAAATAAAACACCACTTTTACAAACAAACATTTCTGGACTAATATGAGCAAATTTAGAGATAAAACTAGTCAAATCAATTTCAAAATCACATTTAATGTTCATTAAAATGAGATTATTTAGACTACCTTGTCATGTCCCTAATTTTTTATATGATTTAATTTGAAAAATAGAGTTCTCCGCTGCAATTAGAAATCTTTAAATACAAGTAAATGTGTATGACTATTTCCACATTTGGGAAACATGACTCTTTTGAATTTTCCATTACAAGTCTACAAAATTAGAGTTCCAGAGTAGCATGCCTTTTGTTGTCAACAGCAGCAGTCACATATTAAGATTTAAGTAGTTTTGCGAGCTGCACAAGTTTGTTCTTTTCAAGATCTCTTCCGCTATAAGAGATTTTAACAGCTGAAGTATTCCAAATACACCAGTAACTTGATAGTGCGCTTCCATGCGTTTAAATAATGAAGACATATCAATTATGACAGTAACGACCTAAAATTTGATTTTCTACAACTTCATAAAGTAGTAGAGCTGCTGAAATAGTATGATAAATAAATTAGGTAGATAAATTTAAATTCTGATTTTTATTGCGGGGCCCGTAGCACTTGCAAATTCTACTAAATGGTTAATCCGGCACTGGTAAGTATCAACTGATAACACAACACAGTAGGCATACCAAGTGAATAGTGATTATATTTTTTGCACTATTCACTTTGGAATGCCAAGTATTCGCCAAGTATTGTTGCATGTCATGTGATTAGACTTTGTTTGACTAGTAACCCAAGCACTTCTGTATTCGGGCAGCAGTACCTATCAATAACTTGTTCAAACTCAATTGTCAATTTTGACTTATACTTTTTAGTGTTTCTAATTTCTCAACTACAAAAAAGTGTATTCTGTAATGCCTCATCCCCTAATTGTCTTAAAATGTTTTTACACTCTACATTAACCCTTAACTGGCGTCGTTGGCTCATTGGAATCCATGTTGATTTTATTTATTCTGCTACGCTCGCATACTTTGCCTTAGTGACTGCCCTTTCTTAGAAACTTCCTTTAGTCTAAATGCGAACGTGCTGGCGAGAGCGCGGTCATTCGGGTCAGCGAAAGTAGCATTTTTATTGTGCGGGTGGGTCCAGCGGGGCTAAGCCCCCATTTACGTAACATTTTGTTACTTGTTATAGCCATCATGGACAAGCAAGTTGCCGGCCCAATCGGTAACAGGGCTCATGCTACAGACCAAGAAGACGAAATCGAATAGTGGCTTCTCGAAGAACTCTAAGATATGGATCCTACATCATCACCAGTGGAAATTGCCACTTGTACATCAATCTCAGCCCAAACAAGTCCTGGAACGCAATAAAAGGAAATTATGCTTCGTGTGTCTTTCTGACAAGTGTGCGAAGACCATCCATTTATGTATTAAGTGTAACAATCCCGTTTGCATCACATGCACTGTCAGAATATACTGGATCTGCTTCAATGAGTATAAAAAAAAATTGTATTTTAGCCATTGTTATTTTCGCGTCATTTATGTTTTTTCAATTCTATTGTTATTTTTCCCTAAAGGCATTTATATTGTTAGAATATGTAAAAGATTTGAGGAAAAATTCCTAGCAGTTAGTTTAACCGTCAAATTTAAAATCTTTGTTTCTTCATTTAATAATTTTTTCAATATTGTTGTTGAATTTTTGTACTTTGAAGATTTTTTATTTACTTATAGATGTAAAATGAACTGTGTAATCATAAAACAAAATCAAAATCAAAATTTTACTTGAGACATTTTTTAAATATATCTTTAAAAACAAGGTGGGTCCAATGGGGCTCGGACGCCAGTTACATATTTTTTTACCACAGCGCCAGTTAAAAGTAAATGCCATACTATCTATCGAGGTCATTGACGACTCGTTGATAATCTGTTTATTAAGAATAAATAAATAAGCATACGCGTGGGAAGAGGTGAGAGCAACTTCTCAATTTGGCTTGCGCAATAGTGTGCCCAGATATCGAAATCTTTTTTCTTTGCCCTTTGTCTTCTAACGTGGCCCATAGCCTGGGAGAGATCCTCTTCTTCAATGAACTGAAACAATAAAATAAACTAGGGAATAAATATTGAAATGGTGGCAATACTAATATCAATAATTGAACTGCCTTCGATGCCTTGGATTGACTTATGGACAATTTTAAAAATAGAATGTGGAAAAAGTCTATGAAAATGAAATGTATTGTTGCTTGATAAATGTGAAATTGTTGAGGAATTAAATCCTTTTATTGTATATCATATAAACAATGTGTTAATTTAATATAACTTACTTTAAAGCATTCATTTCGAGAAGACTTGCGATGACAGTCGCAATTTATGTGCGTAAATTGCATCATTTATTTTACATACACGGTATTTTTAATAACTAAAAACACCATAAAATTCTACTTGGAAACGGAAGACTGAATAAATATTTAATAACAGTATAAATCAGTTATTTCATAAATAACGAGCAATCAGGAAGTTCGCGAAATATGGTAAATCGTAAACAAATCGAACGGTTGTTTAGCGTGAAGTTGGAGTCAAGCATTAGCTACGTTGCTATGGATACCATTCTGTTTGGTACACTATCAGCTGATCCGTTGTCAAGGTATTTCAGAGGGAGTTTTATAACAGTTTCCCTGCATACTTTTTATCGTAAATTTTTTGTTTGTAGTAAATTTTTCGTCAACGCATTCCAGAATAAGTTTACAGACGTTTAGTCTGAGAACTGGTTGTGCAAAATGCGGCTTGAAGTGAAGTAGTTTTAATAAAAAAAGTGACATTAAAAAATGGAAACTAAAATTCAAACCTGATTATTTGGAACGTAACCTCGAAATTTTCTCAGTGGGTTTCAGTGCTCAGAATGGAGTGGCACAAGTTACAAACGATGTATGACGATTTATGTGTTATTATTTGAAGTTTTAAAATAATGGACGCTCCTTCACTGCCACCATTGACCCGTCAATATCCGCAATGGAGTAGAACTGGAATGCTGAGGTTATCAAATCAAAAAGAGTTCACTTCAAGAATAAGGGTATGTAATTTTGTTTTATTTTCTCGTTGCCTGACTCCCAAATTTATCACACGTATTAACGAAAAATATGAAAATTGTATTTTAATATATGATTTTATTAAAGTATTATTTTAAATATGTTGTACACCGTCCAACCTCTAAATAATTAAATATTATTTTGTGTTTTTTTATATACATGAAAGATGAAGCATTTTTCATGAATTATATTAAATATGTAGGCACATTTAATTTTCATATTATAATCTGATTAGATTTTGAGATTTTGGCGGGATGGTCTCACGATAGTCGCATTTTAGCGGGAATTTGTCTTGAACTGAATGGAAATCAATGTCTGTTTTGTGTTTCGCTCCTGATTTCTTCTTGAGTTTGTCGGGATGGTCTCAATCCCTTACTCATTTTGCTTTGTTTGGTCGATTCAACTCATTTCGGAGACATCTCAATTTCGGTCGTCTTGATTTTAAGCGGGAGAGTCAAGATTGCGTGTGTGTAGGTACTTTGCTAAACAGTTTGTTCAAGTTTCAATTCAATTTTTTTTTGTAAAGGTATAAGAACCCCAGAATAATGTTGATTTCAATGGGACACAATCAGTTTTGTGTTGATTTTGTTGGCAAACCCACAGTTTTGTGTAGATTTTGGTGTAGAATTCGTCTTGATTTTCAAAGACTATTATTGTGTCTTATTGCTTTTGACGAACTCTTCCCAATTTTTTCGATTTTGCATACGTAGCTTTTTAATCTAATAAATATAAATCTAACGTTAGTTTTTATCTGATTTCTCAGATAAAACACGGATAGCTGTTTCGGAACTCCGCTTTGATCCAAAAATAAAAGAAATTTTGAAGACATTTCCCCTCCCTCATTTCGAATTGTGGAAAAATCCCCACCCTATACAATGGCCGCAGTTCATTCGTCGGAGCAAATTAAACAAATGTTGACAGCACTGTTGAAAACCAACATTGTCATTAAGGTAAATTATGCTTTGTTTTAACATTCTCGTAGTAGGAGAGTTAGCAGATATCGATGAGGGTAAAGGAGCATCTAAAACCTGAACATAAATCTGTAACCTGCGTTTAGTACCTACACGCCCGCGAATGTGAAATTATTTATGAGTGTTTTTTCAGAAATTAAATTCTCTAAGATATCTCAACGCATCCAGTCTAAATTTAAAAAAAAAGGAAAATAAAATCATGGATCGGTATCTCAAAGACATTATTTACGTAAGCTAATGTTCATATTTTGAATATTATCGTCGTAAACCACCGTGTGGAGTAGTTTTGGTATACCTACAGTGTTTCATAGCTAGTTTTTTATTTTTAGGTGGATTTATTTACAGGTAGATTCCTGACTTGATATTGAGTCGTAATTGTTCAAGCAACCATGCCTTAATATCAATATTTATGAAGATATGCAATATCAATGTTTGCATTTTTTTTCAATATTTCTGACTTATTTTTTGCAAAAAGTTGAACTATCGTCACAGTAACTTGTATCGATTATGAAAAATTCATACGCTTTAATACAAGTTGAAAAAAATGATAGAAACCTTGCAAAAATTGAAAATTAGGAACAATCACTTAAACGAAACTGTAAAATTGTTTGATCTGTCGTTCATATCAAATTGACTCATCTATAATAAATTACGTCTTATCTTTAATTGTGGGAGACATTTAAAAATATTTTCTGTATTTTGTCCTACCAAGCAATTATGTCTCCCTGTTAAATAATGAAACCGAATAAAATAAAAAATGTTGCTATTCGTTGGGTCCGCCACAGAAAGGTTTACCCTTTCGATGGATGGATGTTGGCAGGTTAATGAGTGAATTATCGATTTTTATAGAGTAGGAATGTGTCCTTAATTTGATTTAAAGTGGAGCTTGCAGCCGATACGTGCTTTTGTCACGACATTGGACTACATTATTATTATTATTATTTAATGCGTTGTTTCCATTCATTTCATGTATTGTCTACATCTGTGTTTCATATGGACTAAAAGCCAGAGACCGCCAGACTTACGTCATAGTATCAAACCTGAAACATTTTCTGTACATGTACATTGTAGTAGGTAATAAGGTTTGAATATTGTGACATTTGAGTTCGGAGGATTTTGGCGAATAACAGGTAATTCAGGTACAAAAAATTTGTTAACAAAACGTTAACATATGAGGTATCAGGTAATATTGTTAAATATTGACCCGAATCAGATATACATGTAAATATAAATTTATAAATATGTACTGGCGGCCTCTGGCGCGTAGGTATTCTTATATGAATGTAGCGAAATTACGCGGCAACAAGGAGCGAAAATACAATGTGTTGCACACCTAAACAGTAGTATTAAAATAATTCCCTCCGTATGTACGTCGGTCACACTTTTGATAACATAAGACATAATCAAGATATATTATGGATGTCTCATAGAGACGAAATTATATTTTTTTTATGGGAAAATAGGTATGGAAGTCTTTGGGTGCTCACAGGGCTTAGGACTTATCGTACGGTAAAGTTTAAATTGATTACTTTACAGAACTTTACGTTCACCATTTCCATTACTTTACGTTCACCATTTCCACCCATGATAGAATACCACATGTATCAATTTTTTATAAGTTGTAATAATCATTAGCGCGACCGGCATCCAAAGCTTTTTCATTCCCCTTAATTAACCCCAGATGTCACTAATGAAATATCTATTTTTGATTGGAATTTCTTCCATACCTACTTTCTCATAAAAAAAATATAATTTCGTCTCTATTAGATAATATATCTTCATTAATGCTGTCCCTGAGACAACGTACTGTGTTCTGAAAAATTTGGACAAACTCAATAATATTCTGAATAAGACACAACATATTCGAATAAGATTCTTCTATGTATATAAAATCTCAAAATATTTCTGAATGTCTGTCTCATGGCGGTTGGGAGAAATTAACATATTTCGTTAAAGTGTATTTTTTTCTTTTTAAACATGGAGCCTTTGCCGTGTTGGTCTGAAGGTACGTGCCACGGATCGAAATTACTTAATTCAAAATAGTAAACAAACAATAGTTTAATATTGGAAGGCTGTATTGCTGAACACAGTTGAATGCGAATCATCGGTATTGCGACGAGGACTGCTACTTGTCGTACGATACACGGCGTTGACTTTGAAATCGCGTACTCCCCACCCGCGAAGCGATTTTGTGTCTCGTATAACTTGTTGATCTTGTTCAATACGTTCGTGAAATATCTATGCTTTGTAATCTTACGTCCCACTAAAAACGTCTATCAGGGTCAGCAAAGACCTGTTAACGGTCTGTTTGTAAAAAAATACAATAAATTTGTACTGAGATAATTGTTAAAATTATTACATTGTTATGTTCGTCTTTTGCGTACATTTATTCTTAGGTCGGGTTTTGAATATTAGTCATTGCACATGCACATTCATCGGGTACTTAGGCCCTTGACTAGTTATGAAATAATTTTGTTATCTGGACGTTACATTTCTTCAAATAAATAAATTAGGCTTTACGCAGGTGTACATTTCGCGTGTGTACAATTATAATTTAATTCAATGCCAAAATAAAGTTTTCTAGGTAGAATCGCCGCCGTATAAGGATGCACTTCGAGTACATTGATAAGTTGGTGAACAATACGCACAGCGTAAGTGAATTAGTGACCGCCATCCTGCGATTGGTTGAAATTGGCGAGACTGCGTGACCTCAGTATGGTATTGGTAGTCAAAGAAAACAAAGTAAAGTAGTCAAAGTAGGTACGTACATCAACTTATCCTATCACTGTAGAAAGGCGTTCACCTAGTATTAAAATATTATAAAGACAAATTTAGAGGTATGTTATTTTGTATGTGTGGGGGGGGGGGGGATTTTGACCCCCGTAAAGCCCTTCCAATACTTTCCACCCATACATAAACGTGCTCTCGACTCTGGCATTACTCGTGTATATTTGTATAGCCGAACAAACCGAAAAACAAATTTTCAAACTTTCCCGAGTTGTGGTGAAGATTGTATCGCGTACTCAAATGTGCGTGTTGTTGTTGAATAAATAAATCAACGCTCTTTCTGGATTACGGCAGAAAATATAATATCGGAGGAAATTTTGATGACCGGGGTCATATGCCTACATCGTTTCAATGTTTGATTAACCTACAAAACAATATTGCTTAAAAATGAATTTTCTCGCGTTTGTATTACATTTTATGCGGGGTATAAAAGCGATATAATTTAAAATAAATAAATATTTGTAATACACACACGATGTAAGTTATTAATTACTACTATCGTTTCGAGAGGAGCAGTCCCTCTCATCATCGGGTATAGTTATTATCTATACTCAGGAACTATTTTGATTTATTGGTTCACTTGAATTTTCTATTTCAGTTTGCAAAGTTTCCATTATTTTGAACAAGAGCGTCTCTATTCTATGACAAGAGCATGCAAGTAATAAGCATGTGTGTTTGATTAAACCCGGGAACTGTTTTGATTTATTAGTTCACTTGAATTTTCTATTTCAGTTTGAAAAGTTTCAATTTCGAACTAGAGTTCCTCTCTATTCTATGACAAGAGTATGCCACTAATAAGCATGTGTGTTTGATTGTTAACTTTGAGCATGCTAATAATGAGCAAGTGTGTACAGTCGTAAGGGCGTGCTAGTTTTGAGCATGCTAATGAGCATGCCAGTAATAAGCATGTGTATCTGTACCTTTAGTCAATCCGCCCTATACCTCCGCGCCCTCCGCGGGTATAGGTCGTCCTCCTGATAACTTTGAATAGGAATTAAACGAAACGTCGAGAATCGTTTCTTGGAAAAACATACGGTTCGTATAAAATATCCGTAACCATTTACAGTTAAATATGGATATCTTATTAAAACCTACACAAACTAAATTATTTAATCAATTAATGAATTATCAAACATAGTGTACCAAAAATCAAGAAAATTACTCCGCTTTGTGGGCCTTTTATGACTGAATAGATAATAACTATACCCGATGATGAGAGGGACTGCTCCTCTCGAAACTATAGTAGTAATTAATAACTCAAATCGCGTGTGTATTACAATGTTAAAATTAAACGTATTTTAAATTATAACGTTGCAACCACGAATTATCTGCCAAATCTTTAAGCGATATAATTTTTTTTACTTTGATTGCAGTCACCGAGGACGTTGCCCGGGTTATAGATTTAATTTTAAAAAATGTGTCATGAAGGTGCACTTGTTTTGCGAAACCTCTCAATCTCAATTATAACAATTTTCCATTTAATCCAGGCAGGGGATGGATGGGATGTCCGGTAGAGTGGTGTGTAAATTATAAATGTAAGTTGTAAATTGTTATTAGAAATGCTCGGTTCAGTTCAGTAAGATTATTCGTGTGTACGATTGATTGTATTTTATTTTCGAAACACAACCTGATAATAGATGACGTAGTAATCAAGATTTTAGAAGATTGTGTTTTTATTTTAAAATTATAAATCTATTCTTTTGACCATTGAAGTAAAAAAGTTGTAGACCATGTAAAAGAGTTGAAAAAACCACACGAAAAATAAAATATTTAAAAATAAGTGTTTTTTAAAACATAAATTGTAAGTAAAAAAATTGACAGAATTTTCAATAATTTTAACAAGTTTAGGACAGTCGTTTACTTTGTAATGTTATTGAAAAAACAAGACATCTCACGAGGCCATTCAGTCATACAAGGCCCTCAAAGTGGAGTAGTAGTTTAGAGTAGTTTCCTTCCTTTTTGACACGAGAGGCATATTACCAAATCGTCTTTAATGCATTGTTGAGTCATCCACGACAGACTCGCGTGCACCGAAGTGCACACAATTTCAATTTATCGCATTGAAATATGCGAATTAGTCGACCGTAAAATACAAATAGTAAGTACAAGATAAGAACAAAACCACGTGTAGTGTCCATTATACAGGGTTATTTGGAAAACATTAATAACCTCGCAGAACTATATTCCTGCCGAGTCGAAAATGTTCAAGCTATTATGACCTAATATCAATAAATGTGGAGATATGCGATATCAAAGTTTGCATTTCTTTTTCAATATTTCTGACTTATTTTTACAAAACGTTGGACTATCATTACAGTAACTTATATCGAATATAAAAAATTGATTTACTGTAATACAAGTTAAATAAAATAATAAAAACCTTCAAATTCCAATTGGAAATTTTTCACGGTTTTTATCATTTTATTTAATTTGTATTGAAACGAATGAATTTTTTGTAATCGATATAAGTTGCTGTAATGAATATCCAACGTTTTACAAAAAATAAGACAGAAATATTGAAAAACAAATGCAAAATTTTATGTCGCATATCTCCATAACTATTTAAGTCATGATAGCTAGAACATTTTCGACTCATAATCAAGGCAGGAATATAGTCCTGCGAGGTTATTAATGTTTTCCAAATAACCCTGTATAAGTATAATATTATACTAGGTGCCCGTTGCACGGCTACGCGTGCAATTTAGCCTGGCGGCAGATTCACTGATGACTAAGTAACGAAGAAGAAGAAGACGGACTCACTGTTGGTTGAGTAACGAAGAAAAAGATTGACGGTAAACACTTTCCGGTAATGCCCCGATCGCAAAAATCGGACTGCGCATTCGGGAGATTGTACTATAAGATTCGATAGAAGAGGAAGAGAGCTATCTGTGGTATTTTTTCAAATTGAAATCGGATGATAAAGGACAGAGTTGTGAAAGATCGAGTGGGAAGAGAGAGAACTTCAACTTGTAAAAACCGAAGGATGTAAGAGGAAGCCGCGCAAAGGCCGCGCAAAGGTGAATGAGTCAGACGGCTTCCGCTTTGCGGTCGCAGACACCCGCTATGCGGGCGACGGGTGTCGACAGTCGCCGCACGGCTTTGCCGCGCAGCGTCTGTCGTGAAAATACGCAGACGGGCTGGGCTCGTCTGGAACTTTTTACATTTTTGAAATCGGGCATCGCTTCGCGAACATATCCAAGAAAAACCCAAAATCCACAACATAACCTAACCTAACCTAACCTAACCTGAAATAATATTTTTTTGCTTATAACTTGTATTGTAACAAAAATTGTAAATGTACTGAAACATATTATTTTAAAAAAATTGAAAACAGTGAAAGAAAAATGGAATAAGTGAAGAATTATATTAATAAGAAGAAAGAGCTACACTTTCATCGAATTTATCATCTAATCGCAAAATACATTTACAAATAATACCCTCAAAAACAATAGTTACATTCAGAAGAAATGTTTTAAAATAAATATTTTTATCTTATTTTTTGAAGAACGCACTAAACCTTATCTAAACTAACATAACCTAACCCAACATTTTTCTTCTGAAATTATTCTCGGTGATGCATGTTATTGATACATGATTCTGTAACTTGTAGGTTGTAGTCCTAAAAAATTATATACTATATTGCATCATTATATATTTCGACCTTGGTTAGGTACCTAGGAAAGTGGAGGGGGTGAAAAAGTTTCATAAAAATGTGCAAAAGACGGCGTCTCTAATTTTTAAAAGTACGCCTATAACGGTGTTTTATTTTTGCATTTTCGCGAGAAAGAAAGCTATGCAAAAACTTTGTACGTAAAAAAAAAGATGGCCGGATTCGTCACAAAACGTCATACTTTAATTTTGAATCCGATCGCACAACACCGAGATATGAATAAAAATGAAATTTCACGAGATCTAGCATGGAAACGAAAGAAGAAGAATAAAATAAATGTTTACAAAAAATCACGCGGCAAAGACTTTTCTTTTTTAATTTTTTTTAAAATGATGGCACTAAAACCCGCTGAGAAACCTCGCTTAAATGATTTCAATATATTTTTATTTAAAACATATGTAGGTACCTAATTTAATATGCACACACGAAAATGTATTCAACCATTACGCCTAACATGTTTAAAAATATTTGAATCGAAAACAGCTGATTGAAATAAATATTTTCGAAAACTATGTTTCTTAGATTTAATCTTTTACAACTTTACTGAATTAAAATATATTTTCTTCTTGTCAAAATCGATAAATCATATTTTAAACTTTATATTTCTTACAACAGATGTATTATTCATCAAAAATATACCGAGACATTACATTTTTAATTTCAACAACATGCATTTTTTGTATGAAACTGACATTCCATCATTTAATTTTCGATTAATGTAAATTTCGATAGGATTTTCGTCAATTTTTCGTGACAGAAGATGTTAATTTGGTTCGCTTTTTATAAAATTCATCTAATGGATTAAGTGTTTTTATAAAAAACACAAACCAACATGTGAACCTTTAATAATATGTAATTTTTTAATGATTTAACGTTGTATTAATTCAGATATTTGTCTTAAAAAAACATATTTAAAGTAAAATCATACGAATTTTCAAAACAGCTGAGGATTTTCGCAAAGAGGGATAGGTTTAACTGAATCGCTCGTAAGAAAGTTCTTAGAAGATAAAGAAAAATTTTATACTTAACAACAATAAACACATTAAGCATTATTTTTATCTTTACTTTTTTGTGTAAAATCGACGTATTGGTCAGATAAATGTAATCAAAAATCGACATTGAGATTTTCTGTGGAATATTTTCATATTGACAACGCTGCTGTCATCTTTCAAATTTCGATAAACTTCGGCGAGACGGCATTCTATCTGTGTCTCGTTTTCCCTTGTCTCCTTAGCTTGTCTCGAGAAGTGAAGCTTTTTGACTAAAAATCATTTGTCAACATTCAATATCATAAAAATATATGAAGGAGACGTCCAAAAAAATTAAAATAAAAAGTTTTTCACGCCAGAGTACTTGGTCTTTCATGGTTTTTTATTGAAATTAAAATATTCCTCGCAGTTTAAGAAATAAATTCGATTGAAAAAGGTGAAAAAAATTGTAAATTTTGTAAAAAATACGTATTTTCGAAATAAATTAGTAAAAAATTATTTATAAATTGTATCGTTTGCGCCACGTGATTTTCTTGCCGATTCGAATTTCCAAATTTTGTCTGGCGGCCGAGTTATTGAAGAAAAATCAAATTTCACTCGAATGAGCGTAGAACGGAGGTGAGAAGAAGAAAAAAATCGAGTGTACTAAATTCTCACGCGGTAACTATCTACCTTTCGTATTTTTTTTACAAAATATTTTTATTACCTATGGTTGCGGAAAAAAGTGCGCGAAAAAGTCGAAAAAAACGCAAAAAAATCGAAATGAATAAAAGGCTTCATTTAAATTTCGCGGAAACTACCTTAAAACTTGAATATATATGATTTCCAAAATACTCTTATATAAATATCGACAAGGATCTCGTACCTATTCAACGAAATTTTATGACATTTTTGTCATTGGTTTTGGTGGCCGATGGTCCATGGTTCGCTGCCATACATCAGTAAACTCCATAAAAGAGTTTTAATCAAGTTCTTCCTAACCTTCAAATCAATATCGGCGGATTCAAGAATAAATTTAAGGATCAATTTAAGATAAAAGCAATTAAACGGCAAATGTGAAATACTTTTTTTATTGTATTTTAAAAATATGGATGTACCTAATACAAAAATAACGAATATGTTGGAATTCAAAACAATAAGCGAGATGTCTAAAGTCGTCCCTTCGAACCACCAGAGGCTTCTCGTACAAGCTTACAGCGTACAGCTTTCAATATTTCTCGACGATAAAAGAAATCACATCCGACACATTGTATGATATAAATGTAAGTAAAAAACTAACGACCTCTTACTGGCTTATCGCTGGGAGAAAACTGAATTTTAAATGCATTTAAAAAGAAATTTGTGTGATACGCTTTGTCCAGAGTTTTCCAAATGCCATATTCAAACAACCTTCATTTATCTCGGAAGTCACGTGAACATTCATCCGAGTGAATTGATGCGTCACAGTTCTGAATGTGACTTTCAGGAATCGTCGCAAAGTCCCGATAAAGCTTATAATGATGTATTGACAGCGAATAGGTCTCGAGAGTAAGATTATGGACCGATCCAAGTCATACTTTCTCCATTACTTTTCGAGCGTATCAAATATTACTACTACTTTTTCAAGTAAGTCTGTTACGAAATAAGTTTACGGGAGAAAAATAACTAATTAAAATTTAATTCAGATAAAGGAATGGAGGAGTTCAGTATTATATTATCTTAAAAATAAATAATTAAAAAACTTTTAAAAATAAGACAAATTACCGACTTTTACTTTCTCTACAAATTGAACAATCCCGTTGAAGGTTGCTGGCCTTTGGAGGAAATTTTTTTTGTCGAACGACAAAAAAAAATGGGTCAGTTGAATGATTTGTTGTCAGTTTCATTTATCAAAAATAAAGGCATGATGAGAGATTTTGAAATAACCTTCTGTAATGCAGGTACATCTCTACTATTACCGAAAATAACATTATTCCAGTAGTAAACTAGGTTTTTACGCAAATAATTACATTTTCATCTACCTATCTTTAATTTCGCGCAAAAACGCCCGCAGGCATCATGTCGCCCACGTGACGTCAAGCCTGAGTAAACATTGCATTGTGTCTTTGACAACAATTCAAGAGACACGGTGATGGTTACTTAAGCGTGACGTAATTCGCTCTGACCGCTGTTACAGTTAAAATGGCCGAATGTAGAGTTTTATACTTTTTTTATCGAAAATATTATTAATCTCAATATTTTACATTAAAACTGGATAAATTTTTAGAATCCTTACAAAATATTTTCTTCTCTAAAATCACTTATTCTTTAATGCTGTCAACATGCCTGTCTATGCGCGCAGTCTGTCTATGACATTTCACCTACACCACAATAACAACATAGTATTACGTTACCAAATCCAACCCAACCCAATATTTATGATCGTTTTGCCGCTTTGGGCTATTAAGAGGGTCTTCCCACGAGCATATTCTTCAGAAAATATTATTACTTTCGTGTTTGATATACTTACTTACCAAGTCTGCGTATAGGTAGGTACTAAAGCGATATACCAAGGCGTTCGTTCGCCTGCTATGAAAAAATCGAGTTTCGCTCCGTCTTTCTCGTCCGACAATGAAACTACTAAAATATTCATATTACTGCTTAAATTTAAAATATTTATGTAATATTTTTCCCATCGGCGTTCTTTGGTTCGACACCTACGCGCCGTTATTGTTTTCTTGTCTCGTGTCTTCATTAAATTTAACGACGCGTTTTTTTAGATGAACTTCTACGTTCGATTCGGTTCAAATTCGAATTAAGAATGTCACGTAGGTACTCTCTTATTGCGGATTTACATCAGACAAGTACTTGAGTCTCTGTAATTGTTAGCAGATACCACTTGATCGGTTGCCGTTTTTATAAAAAGTGATGAGTTAAAACGCTATTGTGTTGGTAAGTTTTGAAGCGGCGTCGGGGACAGGGGAAGGTTCAAGCGCCATGTCGAAGCTTTTGGGCTCCCGAAAACGAAAATGATGATGATGAAGTCATCAGTACGTACGATACATCGGCTGTGGTAGTTTCGGATGTGTATGCTCAAAGCTTTTTGGCATGGTTGATGTAGGTTGCCTGTCATTGGGGCCCTTACAAGTTCATTATTTTTCACACTCTTTCCTTTCATTTACGTCTTCGCCTAACCACTGGCTGTGGGGTGTCCTATAAGTTTTATGAATATGACTCTTAGGAATCTAAACTTAAAATATAAGGATTATACTGTATACAACGTCGACACAATCGTTTGTTCTAGGTTTATGGGTATGGAGCTTCATTTTTCATCTTGGCTTAGGAAATAAGATTGTTGTCCAAATATAAAAATAAGCACTCGTAATATTTAGGCTTCATGATGACGTCGCTGAAAGGAAGGAAGAGTTTAAAGAATTTAGAACTTCAGGAACACCCCTGTCGAACGAACACAGGAACACACTACAAAACCTGTGTCAGATCGATAATGACCTATGGCATCGAAACAAGAGCTGATACTCTCTCTCTCATAAAATTAACTCTAATAAAAATAACAGGCAAGACTTTACGCGACAGAAATACCATGATCAGAAAATGTGTGATATTCAAGGTGTTATCAGACGGGCGATACAAAGGAGAAGGTATTGGAGAGACCATGCGGAAAGAATGCACTCTAAAGACTACCACTCCTTGCCCTACATGGGAAACCAAAGGGAAGAAGGATGCCTGGATGACCCTCCAAAAGATGGAAAGACAGCTGGGAATCCACGTCACAAGAGGCGGCAAATTCTGCACAAACAGGCCCTAGTGGTCTTCAGCCAGCCAGCCAAGAAGAAGAAGAAGGAACACACCAATCTTGGGAAAGGACAAAGCAAAGAAGTTGTATTGAATGATGAAGCCTATGGGGCCGCTAAAGACGTCGAATTTCGGGGACCACAGCGAGTGTGGAGACGGGCGGACTATCGTCCCTGTACTTGACTCGTGCAAACTCTCCCAGTATTATAAGGGAGGCGGCAGTATTCTCGTGACGGCTGTCACGGGGTGGGTGGTACCTACCGCAAGAAATTTAATGCAGGAAAAAGACGGCGAGTGCGCGTGCGCCATAATCCAGGGGTCTTCAAATGTTTCTCGATATATTGTTTGAAATATTGAATTACCACTGTAGCTTCGCATTTTTTGTTGATCGTCGTTAGATTACTTATACAGAGTTAAAATGATTTATTATCACATCTAACGGCCCATTTTGTGAAAAAAATAACAATGTATTTCTTCCATAGTATTATTATATCGAAATATTTTACTTTGGGCATGTCGCAAGACGTATGGACGTAATGGAGGGACTGGTAGTGCAAGGCAAGAGTCGATCTCTCTTCACAACGAAGGAGAACAATTTACTAAGTGAAGAACGGTCGAAAATTCAATGCAATAATAAAAACAATTCTTAATAACTATCAGTATCGAGCTAAGCTCAACTTTGGTTATTGAAGAACTGGACGAAGCGACGGAAAGTCGATTGAAAGTGTAAACAGATATTGGTGGTTCATTTCGTAGCGATAAATAGAGTTTTATCGCTACAAAATTTAAGATGTTTAAATAGCAATTGATACTCTGAATTTTCAAACCATTTTCTGGAACATGACCATACTTTCGACATCAATTTAGGTCTAAAATTTTTATAAAACAACAAAAGTGATAGGCAATTAGATAGTTTCGAAATTTTAGAAATAAGAACAAATATATTAACCTAAATAACAATATAATAAACAGTCAAATTCAATTCCTAAAGAACCCCATTCTTAACATTTTTCCAATTATAAATATAAAAAAAACAACATTATTAATTATTCCCTAACAACCCCCCCCCCTTCCCTTCTATTTACTCCACCCACTCAACACCCCACTAGTTAAGTATATAATGATCATTTAATTTAGTATACTTTATTTCCTCCTGAAGAAGGGAACTTTGTTCCCGAAACTTGTAGAGGTGTTTATTCATAAATATGTCACCACAAAGTTATAAATCGTTAATTGAAGAAAATAGAGTTTTTTGGGCCCTAGTGAAGGATGTAACCAAACACTTGGAAACATTAACAAAAGTTCGTCTTCCCCATTGACGTATTATTAATAAAAATCGAAAACAACGATGGACCCGGCTTAGATCCTTGCGGGACACCCGAGAAGGTAAAGAATGTGTCTTTTTGTTCGTATACATACAGACTAATAAATAGTGTATTGTATCCACTGTTGAGACAACGTTTTTCTTGATTTAACGGGAAACATGATTTCCTCCGCACTTTCGTGTTGCTCTAGTGCTGAAAGATATTTTCAGTTTTACTTCGATCGCCAGGGACGTCTCGAACACGCCGCGCCGGCCCGGCGGCGGGTCGCGACCCCTGTTCCGACACCCCTTAGCGCCGGCACTCTGGAAGTTTTGTCCCGTCATGACTACAGATCAATAATCGCGTCGCCGGCTCGTTCCTGCCGTCGCGTGCGTCCATCCGAGAGCTCGCCACCTTTCGCGGCTAACGATTTAACAAAATACGCGGACATTCATCGGCGGCGGGCGCGAAGTTGGCGAATCCCGAGGGTTCCACCCGAAAATCCAGCCATGAAGTCGGGATCCGACGGCGATTTCTGAAGGCCGGCGGTGCCTAAAAGACAAAATCGCGTAAAAATAGAATTGAAATACCATTTACCGAGTGTGATGGCGTTTTTTCGCGACTGAGTGATCGAAGCAACACACAAGAGCGCCGACACTTTCGAGTGGCGTCGTCGTACAAAAAAATGGTGCCTCTAGACTTGACAACTAGTGCGTAATACGGTTGTTTTGTGTGTCTTTTAATTTGTTGTTTTTAAACACATCTGCGCCGTCTACGTTGCGTAAGGATCGCCTTTAATTTACGATATTTTCATATTTGTTTCGTATCTGAATCATTTACGTTGGAGAAAAATTGTAATTTTTTTCTGTAGTATCGTACTACTGCGCAATTCGCCGCTGCTATCGAGAAAAATGGAAACAACGGAATTCGAGGGGCATAAATACAAATCCGCCACTGTCATGGCAATTGACGAAAATAGTGGACGAGGTGTTTTAAAATGATTTACTGGCAAACAATGACTGTTTTTGAATTGACAACTGTTCTTGTATTTTTACAAAATCACATCAATTTTAAAATCGCCCCTCTGGTTATAAAATAGTGAAAAATATGTTTATTTCAATTCCGCGAATTGCACTTTTTATCCATGTGATGAACTAAACCCGTCGTTTAGGAAAGGGGGTTAGGTCAATCGGACGAATTTACGTATTTTTAAGACACATTTATACCGTGGTTTAAGTATTTACTATCGCAGAATTAAATCCCCTAGTACAAAAATCCCATTTTTTACAATGGAAGTTTTATTTTTTTATAAAGAAATCGTTTTAAACCGACTCATTTTAAGTAAAAATGTCTTGCAATAAATAACTAAAGTATAAACTTTTTGTTTTAGTATTTATAGACCTTTTTATAATTGTTTTTAAATACAAGCTCATAGTAATTTTTTAAACAAGTCAAATGTTGGAACCAATCGTGGAATCAGGTTGTGTACCGGTAAATTTACGTTAGTTCACGTCTATAGGTACATTTTATGGTCTGTGTTAAATTGCAAATAAATAATGACGATTCTTTGTTTTCAATCAATGTCGATTCTAAACTTATTTTTAGTATAATGTGGCAGTATAACTACAGTTACTTATATGTTTACTTTAATACAAGTCAAATAAAATGACAAAATCCTTACAATATGGGGGGAAAAATGCAAACTTTGATGTCGCTTATCTCGGTAATTGTCGACATTTCACCCAAGATGTAAATAATATTTTCTATTCAAAATTGAATGAAGAAGACTCCCACGAAGTTTTTGCTACTAGCCACGAGACATTCTGGGTAGCGTTTTGTATAGTGGACGACACGGCCGAGAATGCGTCAGTACACATGGTTAATAACATATATAAGTTGGTCATTCGCAATTTGTTTCGGTTTTGAAAGATTGGCGAACGCTGTTGTCCTTGTGCGACATTACAATGTCGTAAATGTGTCGCAGACGACGCGGGCGAGTTTGCGGCATAAAATACGAAAAGCGGAGAATGTCCCCCGTTTATGAATTGGACCAATTTAGAACAATAACAGTATTTTGCCCACTTAATGGCGGAAAACGCGCGGCACTACTGAAATAGACTCGCACGCAGTTCTCGCAAATAATCTATATATAATTTTACATTTACGTAGTATTACACCTAACGTGGTTTTACGGAAGCCACAATTTTATATGTATACCTACTAGTTTTGATGTGTAAACATTCTAGTCCACGCCCCCTCCAAAGATTTCATAATACATAGACACAGCCATAGATAAATAATAATATAGATACAGCAGTCAGAAAAATACTCAACGAAAAATTACGTCTGATAAATACGTTACTAATTTAACGTTACGTAATTTCACATTTTACAGATATCTATGAAAATATATTAAATATTTTCAGAAAAAAAGTTATATTTTGTAACTCAGTATGAGTGGTGTGGGATAATGTTTTCATTCATAATTTTTATAATAATAGTCTTAAAAATACGATTCCATCAAAACGCGGTATGATTGGTCGTGATGTTGTTTAGTAAGAATTATAAATAAATCATACGTGATCTATGGTGTATGTCACTTATAATTTGTTTATTTTCTATGGTCACTGTTCGTCTTCGCTTTGTTTTTATTCGCGTTTGTATGGTATTTTATATAGATTTTGCCGTGTTTGTGACCTATTTTAATAAAATAACTATCTAAGAACACATTTAAAATAATGGAGGACGGATTTTCACAAGGAAAATTGATGCCTTAATGTTGGATTCACTTTACTTGTTCTGGTACACCCTGTATAGTTTCAATTATTATTAAAGACATTTTTATAAATAATAAAAAAATCATTTACAATACAATATCAAGACTAGGAATGCCCGTCGGGATTGCCCTTTCGAGATCCCTCGAGATTATAATTTCCAATCCCCACGGATAGGGATCACGAATACTTTTGTGTTTTTTTTTGTTTATAGAGCTGAATAGCAATTAACGACAATGCCTCGCATTTTTATATCAGCAATTTTAATAAAATGCTCATTATTAATCATTGCATTAAAGTTTTTGTAGGCGTTTTTCCAAACATCAATCAGTCAATGTAGTAGAATAAAAACTACTAGCTAGTACTAGTTTTTATTACTATGTTAGGTTGATAAAATACAGCAAATATTATTCAAAGCTATTTTCATTATTTGTATATGACATGAAGACAAGTTTTAAGTACTTACTAAAAGCTCTATACATATATACAATTAAACATACAAAACATAAAAAATGCTGATCGATCCCGATAATCTCGTCCAATTTTTCGGTTCGGGATTGATCTCGTATAATGCCTCGAGATCTCGCGGGATCGGGATTGCATTCTCTAATCAAGACATAGATGCAGGCATTTAAACTGTCAAAAAATTGCCTTTAATAATTTAATTTTGAATGCGTCAAGTCTGACTATCGACTTTAATTTTTTGAGAACACATTATATGAGGGGCACAAAAGCAAAGGCGGCAATATCCAAAAAAGTTTTGATGCAGCCATCGAGGATTACTAATTTATAATGTAGCGAATTCAAGCTTTATAGGAAACACAGCCTATAAATTTATAGGAAACATGATTTAGGAAGAGGTAGATACATAAAATCTAGAGTTCAGTACATTTTAAATTAGTAATCCTCGGTCACTGCATTAAAAAAATGGATATTGCTGCCTTTGCTGTGTACCCCGCAAATCTTTTGTTCGATTCCTTATTGTTGTTGCGTGATCTTAACTACAAAGTCAATATAAAATAATGTAAGTAGATACTTATTGGAAGACCTCGACAAGTTTACCGTTTGTAGGAACGCACCGATGATTGGTGATTTTCCTTAACTGGTCCAAGTATCGCAATTCCAATGCAAATATCTCCAATAGGAAATTGTTACACGTAGAACGGCCAACGTGGTGGACTTCCGATGCCAACACGTTAGTGTGTAATTGGAGCCTGGAATTGGCAAAAAATAATGAATCGGTTGCCCAGGCGAATGTGCGGTAGATAGATAGAGTGAATAATTAACAAGTTAGGAACGAAATTAGAGCTTTTGTGTCATGGTCGATATAATTAAGAAAGGGTCTTTGAGATGGTTCAGTCATATGGAACGTATGAAGAGGAAGTAAATAAATTATGTTAGTCGAATGTTGAAAGCACCAGGGCAAATCAGATTACAGATTAGTTCTCGAAAACTAGATGTTTTTGAATACTCCTATTTTCTTAAGTTTTATGTTTTTTCCTTTATTTATTCTATAATGATTTAGCTACTTTATTGACATGAATTCATACTTATACTCCTTCTCTATACCTACACGACACTTATAGAGAAGCAAGAAAAATATATTTCTTTATTTTGAAAGTTTTATTGCGCCACTTGTTAAATAAACAATAAATAATAAAATATTAAAAAGAATAATAGTTTTGATGACGTTCCTGATTACGCAAATAGGGATAAAAAATGAGAATAAAAAGCAAATAAAATGCATTGTTACTAAGGCTACCAGTTGAAGTAAATAATGATGAGGTATAAAATAATATTGAAGTTTAATAATCAAAAAAAGCGTATTGCTCTATTTAACAATGTCCGTTACTAATGCTAACAAATGGCGCAAATAATGATGAGATGTAAAATATTTAAAAAATGCCTACTTCTCTATGAAACAATAACTCGCGGCCGAAATATGTAGCAAAAATACTTGGTTTTTGATGGATTATAGCTATAGTTATTAATTATTTTCTCAGTAAGCTTTTGTTTTCAAATTTTTAATTTAAATAGTTTTGATTGTAAAATATAAAATAAAATGATAGAATTCAATATACCCAATATTGGACGACGGCCCACTCAACAGCCGAAGAGTGTTCATGAGAAGATGTATGAAAATGGACGAGGCAAGAACGGTATGCTTGAGAGAAGAGTGCGTTCTATCCTCTCTGCCTTCCCCCGCGGGGGATCGGCGTGATGGTGAATTGGTTCAGTTATTTAATCTACGGAGAATAGGCATGATGAAGAAAATATTTTGAAAGGATTCTATAAAATGATCCAGTTTTCATATACACATTGAGATTAATAAGATTTTCAATAAAATAAAAGTATACAATTGTGCAGTCCGCCATTTTAACTGAAACACCGGCCAGAGCGAATGACGTCACGCCTCAGTACCCATCACCGTGTCTTTGAACCGTTGCCATAGACACAATGCAATGTTTACTGAAGCTTGACGTCACGTGGACGAAATGACAGCTGCGGGCGTTTTTGCGCGAAATTATAAATATGTAGATGAAAATGCAATTATTTCCGTAAAAACTTAGTTTATTACTGAAATGTTATTTTCGGTAAAAGTAGACGTATACCTACAATATAAAATGTTATTTCAAAATCTGTCATCATGCCTATTGTGTTTCCGAAATCTTGGATAGGCCTTTATTTCGCAATCATACACAGGTGTCTCGTAGCTGGTAGCAAAAAAATTCGGGGAGTCTTCTTCATTCAATTTTTAATAAAAAATAATATTTATACTTTGGGTGAATTGTCAACAGTTACGGAGATAGGCGACATCAAATTTTGCATTTTTTTTTCAATCTGTCATCATGCCTATTGTGTTTCCGAAATCTTGGATAGGCCTTTATTTCGCAATCATACACAGGTGTCTCGTAGCTGGTAGCAAAAAAATTCGGGGAGTCTTCTTCATTCAATTTTTAATAAAAAATAATATTTATACTTTGGGTGAATTGTCAACAGTTACGGAGATAGGCGACATCAAATTTTGCATTTTTTTTTCAATATTTCCGACTTATCATTTGTAAAACGTTAGACCATCGTGAATGTAATTTATATTGAATATTAAAAATTCTTTCGCTTTGATACAAGTCGAGTAATTTTTAATTAAATATTTTAAGTTGTTTTTATTATTTATTATTTTAAATTTATTATTCAAGTAAATTTATTAATAGAATAAAAACTTGAAGAAATATAATATTATTAATAATATTAATATAAGAAATATAAATTAATATTCCATAATATAACTTACTTTAGTGACAGTCCAGCATTTTACAGAAAATAAGTCGAAATATTGAAAAAAATGCAAAATTTGATTTCGCTTATCTCCATAACTGCCGACATTTCGCCCAAAGTGAAAAGAATATTTTTTATTCAAAATTGAATCATGAAGACTCCACTGAAGTTTTTGCTACTAGCTAAGAGACACCCTGCGCACATCAGGGTTTGCTAAACGGTTGCCAATGATTCTATAGTCGCTCATTTAACAAGTGCTTCATAATAGTTATCAGACTATTATTATGCTTCATAATAGTTATATGCTCCATAATAGTTATATGCTTCATAATAGTTATATGCTGCATAATAGTTATATGCTTCATAATAGTTATATGCTCCATAATAGTTATATGCTGCATAATAGTTATATGCTCCATAGTAGTTATATGCTTCACAATAGTTATATACTCCATAATAGTTATATGCTGCATAATAGAAATCATAAATTGTCGATTGGTTTCAACATTGTTGATTATTCTTCTTCAGCCTTCATTTCTCCACTGCAGGATATAGGCCTCTTCCTTCCGTCCTTGTCTGTTCTTTGCTTCTTCTAGCCATTTCTTCACCCCACGGCGGCTGTATCGTCGGCCCACATCTTTTGCGGTCTCCCAACGCCTCTTTCGTTCTCCCGAGGTCTCCACTTCAGAACTCTAGAAGTGCATCTTGTGATATCCACTATTCCACCACTATTTCTTATTCTATCTCCGCTAATACCAAGAATAGACCTCTCCATAGATTGTTGCGTGCATTTGAGCTTTTCATTGTGATTGAGTTATAATTTATTGTTTTGTTTATGATGAGGAAATTACCTTATTTGTTGATACGGTAAATTATGTAGATTTCATTGACACACATCTCTACGTACAAGGGAAACCTTTCCGAACATGGAACATTGTGGTCAAGTAATTGGTATTCTGTCCTTGGTGGCTTAACTTGTTGTTCTTGCTTGTGACTTAATTGTCGTTTTACTTTACGATACCGTGTAAAGACAACACTAAATAATGCGCGTTTATTTCCCACACTAGCCTAGAAACTGTTGGTTTCTATGTGTTTCCAATTTATTCCAAAATGTCAAATGTGTCGGGAAATCTTTGATTACATGCAGTTTCTAGCATTTCGTAATAATATGAACAAAATCGCGTCTTGACTTATCAATACATGATTTATTTATTCTTATAAAATTTTAAATAAAATATTTGATAAGGATACAGTGCTGTCAAAGCATATGCATATTTTTATTTTGTATTTATCTGAAAATAGTGCATATTGTGGGGTATAAAAGCAAAGGCGACAATATCCAGCAATATAGAAAAAAAATAATGCAGTCATCGTGGATTACTAATTTGGAATTTACTGAATAAGAGATTTTATAGGAAACATAACCTAACCTAAAAATTAATAAGAAACATGATTTTGGGAGGGATAGAAATATAAAAATAGAATAGAATTCAGTTCATTTTAAATTAGTAATCCTCGGTGACTGCACTCAAAACATTTTTTTAGTTTTTGAATGTTGCTGCCTTTGCTTTTATGCCCAGCTCATATTGAATATTAAAAATTCATCCTCTTTGATTCAAGTTAAAAATGTTCAACGTTAGATGATTGGTTTCGCTTTGAATTAGTCAGTCGTATTGGTCTGTCTACCTTGCCTTATTTTCGCCTTTAGGTACTACCGTCGATCTCTCTGAATGACGTCCTTCTGTTGGTGTTTCTGCGTTAGCGGTCAATCGGTGCGGGCGTAGGTGGTCCGCGCTCTCCGCCGTTCTGAATACATTCCGGCTTTGTTTATTTCTCGTGCAACAACCTTGCCGAGTCACCGGTCATCCCCCCTCTCCCCCAAGGCCAGGGTGTCGTCGCCTGTACCGGGTGTCCGCGTCGTGAATCAGGACTACGCAAGCGGTACTATATTGCTTGCCCAACGTAAATTGGCGTGCGGCGACTTTGGAACTAAAACCCGCCCCGCCCGCACCCGGCGGTAACCCCTCGCCCTGTCTTTCAGTACAATTTTGTAATTACTCGGGAGCTGTGTCATCTTGATTACCAATATACACTGAATTATTATGTCCAAAACATCCAAAACAGTCCGGGATGGTGCAAGAACAATTACCAATGAAGTATTAAAGTTTTGCGAAGCTGAAAAAGCAAATAATGGACCGATATTACCGTCTGACAGTTTGACAGATAGAACGGCCACCATTACTGCGTGGTTTCTTTAGTGCTGCCCGACTAAATTTCTGTTAAAGGCTACGACACCAGTTACCGGACATTCTGTACATTATGTATTGTGTAATAAATTTACACCCTGGCAACTTCTGTTACGCGACAGGGACGCCCTCCCTCGCACGCCAATTTATAGTGGTCGCATCCTACCTTATATTTGCACTTTCAATAAACGCGTATTGCGTGACCCTTTCTTTGTTTTCGAGTACGTATTGAGAACTGGCATTATCCAATCGTTGAGTCACAGTTACCAACCAGCCAACCAACGGAAAATATCCGATCTTACAGTGCTACACAAGATACTCAGTGGAGCTATTGATTTTCTTTCTTTATCTGACATAAATTTGCATGTAAACTCCCATCATTAGAATGTGTCATACACATATAATACGTATTGTGCTGACGCTAAAATTTTGCTGACATTCTTGCAGGTACATAATTTAAATCTGTCATTTTATCATTTAAAAAGTCACTCCTACGCAACATCATTTTCATGACAATAACCTGAACCCCTAGCTAGAACTCATAATATCAATTCTTTATTTATATATTCCTACGTACATGATCGCACTGCATTGACACGTTAAATATATCGACGGTCCCCACGTACACTCTTTTAAAATATTCAATTTACCCTGTATTTTCGGAGAAAGTTAAAAAAATTAATCATCATATAAAACAAAGCATGCGCTAAAGGAAAATCAAACTATTTTTTTAACATTATCCGAAAATATAGAGTAAATAGGATGGTTTAAGATAGTATAACGAAAATCGAATTTTGCAGATTCGACAGTATACGTAGGGACCGTCGATATGCATGTTGCTAGAGCAAGCCGCCGACACTTGTAATTTGAATAGTGAGCTGAGTTTGAAATAAATAATGCATTATTTTTTTATGTATTTTTTACCTAGTATTCTGGTAGTGTCTATTAAAAATAAAAATAATAAAACATGCTCATACGAGCCGAGATTTCGGTTAAGGACTGTAGTTGAGTTGTTAGTCTTGTCTTGTCTTAGCTTAGGGTTGTCAACTTTTATTAGAAGAAATAGAGTACACCTGATTTCAAAGGAGGTAAATAAATAGTACGGACTTATAAAAAAAGAATATCATTTATTTCAAATTTTTGAAAAGGTATTTTTTGTTACTTTTTGCAGCACATAACAATTTTTCATTGTTTTTAAAAGAATTGTACGACTCCAAACATTCTAACTCTAAGTTTACATAGATCAGGAGCTCATTTTTAATCAATTTCAATGAAGCCCTGTTCCTCTCTTCCCGCCACTTCGCATTCATGACCGAAAAGACTCTCTCAGTGAATGCTCAAGTGGCGGGAACAGAGAGTATAAAGCTAACATTTTTTTTAAATAAACAAATTCGTCAGAACATTTTTTAAATTTGAATTGCCGTTTTTTTGCAGTGGATTTTTGCATAAAATCTGCGTTATTTAACATTTCGCCTTGGAGTTCTTTTAAAATTATAACTTATATGCATCATATATGAGTGACTGGCACTAGTACAGTAAACATTGTGTAAAAAAGAGTATTTGAGCGTCCTCTATTAGTGTTATAGATTATAGAGTACGCCTACATGATATAGAGTACAATACTCTTATTTTAGAGTAAGGTTGGCAACCCTAGTTCAGTTCCATTATATATGTATGCATCATTAATTTTGTGGTCACTCGGTAGTCGAACTAGGTAGACTGCTAGGTAGGTAGGTACCTACTCCTAACTGCATAGAATCCAACAAGAATCCCAGGAGAAAATGATTGGAACGGGAAACGCAATCTCACGGAAGATCGCCACCGGATATTGGAAACGGAGTTTGACCTGCTGTGCGCCCGACCGTGTGCGCAGGTCAATTCTCTTTGTTGTGAGGTGCAGAGGTGGTGAGATCGTTCACGTTTCTTCTGAGTCATCTTGAAATATCAACAGTAATAGGAGGTGGCGGCGCCAGTTACGGACAATGCGAATGGTTTGATTTTTTCGATGGATTAATTTAAACAGGGTGCAACATAATAAGTCCACAAGACCTTCCAGGTAGATTCCTGTCTAAATTATTAGGAGTCAAGAATTTTCCAACATCAATGTTTTTATATCAATAATATTTGTGGAGATAAGCTACTTGCAATTTAGCAATTTTTTAATGTATACTTCCTTAAGCGCGTTGGAGGTGGAATTTTACTGTAGTTATGCTAAGAAATGCGCGTCATGAGACGGAAGTTTTCACACCGTGAAGTTATAACAAATCTGTTTTTTATGTTGCTACCGCCGTCTGGCGAAATCCTCCCGGTGGTTTTTAATTTCTGTGTCTGCGAAGCTCGATAGATGCCGCCGCTGCGCTGAATGACGTCCACCTCTTTGCCGACGTAGAATAGGAATCTGCGATCTGCGGATGTCTCTTTAGTTGTCAGTTCTTGCGACTGGTTCGCGCTTCCCCGCTTTCAAATAAGTCTGCATTTATTTTTACTTTTGTTTTGGTGGTTGTGCTGTGAGAAGTGATGGGCTGTTTATTTTATGTTTGCCAAACAAGTATATCTTCTAATACAGGTATATAACTAATACTCAGTATCGTTCAACTTTTATCGAATATTATAAATTCAGTCGCTTTGATGCAAATAAAATTATTAAAATTTTGCAGAAATATTATAGTTAGAATTCGACTTATATTCTTTGACTACCTTTTCGCAGAATGTAATAATTTCCCGCCCACCACTCACAGGTGCTAAATAGTGTCTCATTTTACATAAAACAAGGTCACTCATTGCTTTTTTATCAAAATTCGTATCGGACACGACAGGGGCCAATACAATTTATAATACTTTAATTGCTCAAAACAAATTAATTGAATAGTTCCATATCTCGTCTCAAGATGCATCGTATAATGCATTTTAAAAACGGGTGTCCATAGCTGGGACGTCACCCGCATCGTGCATCTCCCTCGCGCAGCTTTGTTTTGCCGCCACCCGATGAATCAGTGCGTTTGACATTCGCGAATCGCGTTCTCTATTTGAAAATGCAATGTCATAATTTTACCGGGAACCGCGCGTCGTTTCCAGTTTCCATGCCTTTCGCTGATTCGCTCTTTCGCCAGTTTTGTTTTGTTTTCCGGCCGCGCGCGTTGTGTTGTGATTGGATTGATAATTAATCGTCTGTACGATTTGTTTTACTATTTATCGTTTAATAAGTTTATAACAATAACAACAGTGACTAGTATTTTTATAACGGCACTTTCGTTTAGACTAATTTGTAACCGTATTTTAAATTGATTATAACTGAATGAATATTCATTTGAAATTGCTTTAAACTCAGGATAGGACGCAGATAGAATCACCGTTGGTTTCTGTGATCGAATGAATACCTAGCCTTTTGTTTTAGCTATTGAGTTATAATAATTATTTACTCCAGGGAAACTAAACCGTTTCGCATACATTATTATTGATATTGTTATTTTTATTATAATTTATTTCTGCTATTAGTCCTGCATTTATTTTGTAATGTATAATGTGAAGGTAGGAGTAAAATAAGAGTAAAACAAATTTTTATTAAGATTAATTACATTAATATTTAATGATATGTAGGACATTACCCTTCCCCGTGAATAGCAAGGTATCATTTGAAATTTCCATCAAATAGACCTTCTAAATTTTGTATAAGTAGGTACTCATTTTTCCATTTCTTCGATAGAGTTTCGTTCATCGCCCACAAGGTGAAATATATACAAAAATGTGTTTATATAATATACAGTATTAAGTTAAACTAATTCCTGATTTAGAGCACATTTTATGCTATAACTCGTTAATGGTAAAAAATATTGATTTAAATTTTTATGCAACGTTTTCTTCTTTGCTGTAGCTCTCCATCAATCCCTATTCTGTGCCAGGTCTTTCACTTCTCGGTGGCTTCTTTTTTCCTGGGCCGTCCTCTTCTTCCTACTATTCCTGTAGTTACATTTGTATTGTGCCAGAGAATATGACCCAAACACTTTCCATGCCTATTTGTTTTCGTCCTCAGGATAATAAATCTATTTTCCTCCATTTCTTACAAAATATTGTCTGTCTTTTGGTTGGTTCCAGCTATCTCATACACATGCTATGCTCGTATATTTGTCAAAATGATTTTTCTTAATATATTTATTTTACGCCTAATTACATTAATCAATTTTGTATTAATTTGCCATTCAGAATAACGATTACTGTAAATCACATAAAAAAACTTTCCTACATTGCAACAAAAATTTCCATCAAAAGTATTATAATATGTGTAATAGTCATGTCTTCATAGGAGTAGGTGGGTAAATAGATACTTAGGTCTTTTCTAATTGGTTTTCAATCTTAATGATCATGTCTTTATCACTATTATATAACATTGTACACATCGTCAATTTTGACGTGATGACATTTGACAGATTCTTATTGAAACTTTATACGCACAAAAATAAATATGTTCTATCTATTTTGTCTAAGGATATTATAATGAAGTTGTTAACCTGAGAATATGGGGTGATGTCCTGATGAACTACGCTGTTTGTTTCTTCCGCTATCGAAGTACCATGATAGTCTTTCATTTCAAAATGTTTTATGACTGGTTAATTTAGGCCTCACGTTGCTGCCCTTGAATATATTGTTAGTTCACATTTATTTATATCTGCCCAGATCTCCTGGCATTCGTTGTTTCATTTTGTCAACAATGCAAGAGATTACTCACTTACACTTACCCATTATCTCATCCTGGCCTTGGATTACTTCCTCATTTGTTTATCACACATATTATAAGAATTCATGAATAAAGCAAAACTTTCTTACTGTCGCAAATGAAAATATTTTCACAATCGAATAATGAGATGTAAACGCCTCTGAAAAATAAGCAAATTTCTTTTGTTTGGAAATATTATAAATACCTTTGTATTTTGATTGTGATTGTTCAATGACGTATACGAATGGCGAGGCACCAAATCCGCCTTCAGATGTGTGGTTGAGAGCAGAGCCGTGACTTCATATTTTCAAAACGTATTATGTATCATAAATTTTAATTTGAAAATAAAAGTATTAATATTGAAGTGATTTTTCTTTATCATAGATTATAAAGCTGTTTATAGGATTCAAAATTCCTTTCGGTGCTGCAACACACGTTGTAAATGATTTCTTATCAAGCACATATCTACTAATGTATTGTTCCATGAATCATTTCAAGTGCGTTTATCAACTAACTTTCATATAAAAGTGAATGATTAACATTCTTGTCTTTTTAAATAAAAGTGATGCAGTTGATTATCTGGGAATACATTAACACAATGACTGCTGATCACATATTTGTGTGTAATGAAATGAAATGAATATAATGAACAGGAGCACATATTTGAATGTCCTCATATTATTATTCATTTTAATTAAACAACTTTGTATTAACCACTTAACTAGTAACTCTATGTCTACCGGTTTCGATACCACCGTATCTTCATCAGGACGGACGCAAACTAACTACGCATTATCTATTCTAGCAAATCAATTTTTGAACGGGGGCGTGGCTATAGCTATGGTGGGGGTACCAATTTTCAAAAAGAATTACAAATCATATAACAAATTGCCATAAATAATGGTTACATCCCAAATTTCATAGATAGAATTTTGTCCAAAAAATAAAGAATTTCTATACGCGTTTAAGATTTATATCATACTTCACCAAATAATATAAATGATCAATGGCGGAGAATATTATACATAAATAAAATTTCAGACAAAGTAACTAAAAGTTTGCCAGATAACATTAAAGCCATGTTTTATACTAATAATGGCTTAGGCAAACTTATAATGAATTAATTGTTCGGCTTTTTATATAGGTAAAACGGAACGTAATTTTATTGTTAAGGTAGAGGAACACATTAGATGTCTCAATAACAATAACTTTTCCGAATTCGCAAACCAGCTTTTGGAAACAGGCCACACGTTTAAAAAGGAAAACGGTATCGAGATTCTATACGTAAATAATAGAGGCCTTAGATTAGATAACTTAGAAATACTACAAATAAAAAATGCCTGAACACTAAAGCCAATATAATTAACAACCAGATAAATTTTATGAATAGCCCGTTACTTGACATATTCTCCATTTCTGCGTCCACTTCTCGATTACCCTCACCACGCCCCCATTAAAAAATTGATTTGTTTGCTAGAATAGATAATAAATAGTGAGTTTGCATCCGGTATACATATAGTTACTAGTTAAGTGGTTAATACAAAGTTGATTAATTAAAATTAATATTTATGTCCAACCACAAAGTTAACACAATAAATATTGAAAACGTCATATTATTATTGAAGAAGGAAGTTAAGAATTCAACATTTGTTTTCAATGAATGGATTATTCGGTTTTTACAACAATAAAGAATACTTATGGAAAACTAGAACAAGATCAACGCAATGAACTCTCTTTATTGACTTATCGACGTTGAGTTTAGTTTTTCATGCCATCTATGTATATGAAATAAATATATGAGAAAGAATGCAGTAGACATTTTTTTCAGATAAAATAAGATGCTATGAGCATTAGTTGAATGTGTGCTGACCTGAAAGTAATAGCAATGGTAATGGTGGAGAGTATATTCAATTTTCGACATATGAGACAGATAAGCAAAGAGCAGTAAAAATTGTTATTATTGGTATAAAACTAATTTTGTTTGCAAAATGGTGGGCGACGGGAAAATTCTGCAGTCCGATTCAGTACCAGGGTCTTTATGCATGGTTTATGAATGTTTGCTATTGATGAAAGTAAATTTAAATTATGGTTTTATTTTTATTTTTTTATTTATTTTTATGTATCAAAAATTTTAATTTTTGCCAATATATTCGATAATCTAAAAGATTTTTTTTTAACAAAGTAAAAATATTTGTGTGAAATTTAAGATTCTACCAGACTGTGTCAATGTGTATTGAAGTGTTTGATTTGTCAGTTGATAATTTTTTGTTTTTCTAATTCAGAACATTTAATACAAACATTTGAATGAATTCTGTGAATTTTGTGCGCACACTTCAAAGTTAAAATCAGTTACAATGACTTCAAAAGTTTTAGTGAAGATGCCGGCCGTACCACCCTTTGTGCAAGTGAATAATGTAAGTATAAGCGCCAATCATAAACAAATTACAAGTGGACTCATTTTCATTTAATGTTTTAAGTATTATCTTTATCTTTATGGAATTACTATATAGTGTGTCCGGTGTCGGAGCCTTTACTGGTGGATTCCTGCCGTGACAATGAGTTGAAAATTTTCAAGCAACCATAACTTAATATCAATAGTTAGGGAGATATGCAATATCAAAATTTGCATTATTTTTTCAATATTTCCAACTTATTTTTTGCGAAAAGTTGAACTATCATTACAATAATTTATATCGATTATGAAAAATTCATTTGCTTCATTACAAGTCAAATAAAATGGTAAAAACCTTGTGAAAAAATTCTATTTCCAATTTATTCTCTCTCTCTGCCTACCGCTTCTGAGAAACGGCGTGGTGTTGAGTTAGTGAGCTAGTTTAGAATTACAAAGGTAAATGCAAGGTATAAGAACAAAAGGCATGCTGGCTTGTGGAGTTCTGGAAATTCTTAGCTTTAGCTTGAAAAGTAAGCTAATCATTCTACACTCTAATCTTTGGTGGGAGTGTAGAGTTGTCTACTTTCAACTTTATAATATTTATTAAGGATTACTTTGTGCCGGACCTTGTGTACCGTACCTTGGCGTACCGATATCAAATATTCACAGTAGCAGTTTTGTAAATATCAAAAATTTTCAGGTAAAAAAGAATCCATCCAGCTCGGTGACAGAAGTGTTCGCCCCGGCGGGCGGGAGCGGTGGTTCCCCGGCCACTCCCGGCACCCTCGATGCCGTGCTGCGAGTGGGGCAGCTGGAGCAGAACATCCGCTTCCTGCAGGAGCAGCACGCCCTGCTGCTGGCCGGCCTGCACCGGGAAATCGAGGCGCAGAGGCAGATGAACAGAGGTAATTCTACCTACCGAGAGACTGTCACTGCAGGATGCACGCATACGGATGAGACTTACAGCTCTCGTTTTGGACTTTGATGGTGAATGTTGGTATCATTTGAAGCACTCTGCATACAAAAAACAATTGACAATGAGTAATAGCCCTCTCCACGCTCAACTCTGTAGTGTAGTTTACGTAGCTTCCAAAGCAAGTCTCATTCAATGCAATTCAATTTTTTCAAGTAAATTTATTTTTATTTATTTTATATAACATTCACATTACAAACACAAAATTTAATTCATTAATGTTATAAATGAGTTAAAATTATATAAGCATATATAAACAAGCAAATATTAAACATTATAAAATCGTTCACATACCTTATCTATCTATCTGTATCTGATTACTAATAATACACTCTCAGAGACATGGAACAGATCGATATCCAGAGTAATATTGTTCAGCATAGCAGTAGCTATTCCGACAGGCATAACCATTGGCAGGTTGGTCCTGTATATTGGAATGTGAAACAATCTATGCTGACACTGTCTTAGGTAATTATCGGGAACATACAAACCAATGCTCCGCATAATTTCAGGATTATCGATCATACCACGCAACAATGGATAGAAATGCGTAATCAGATACACATTCCTTCTAGTCTCTAAACTGTTGTAGTCATACATGTACATGCGCAGTAAGAGGACATACTAAATTTAAATTGGTTTAAGGGTCACGCCCAGTTATAGGTTAAAAGAAAATCGTATCACCACAATAAATTATTAATTAGTTGCATTTAGTACATTTAAAAATATACATTTGAAGAATCTGCACACAACTATGAGAAACAGCCATTGTCCCAGACTGCCTTTGAAAACACGGCTTTTACAGTGTCCACTCCTGTTTGGGTTTGGATTTTTAAAAATTAATTTAAATGGATTATTATTACGTATCATATACGCGAGTACTTGATGGAAAATTTTCCAAAAATATCGATTTGCTAAAAATGTACTCTTCTTTTTTTTTGCCGAGTTAAAAAATATATTCACTAAAAAATTCCTATGAGTACTAATTTTTCTGATGTGGAAAATTCTCGTAAAATTATAAAAAAAATAGATCAGATAGTTTTCGAGATATTTTGGTTAACGTCTTAAAATTTTCAAAGACAAACAATTTTTTTTTTTCAAAACTTTGATAAGGCATAACACGTTCGCTGCTGATTAAAATCTGTTTAATTTTATACGAGAAACAATCTAGAGGAGCTTCTGTATCAGATATGTGTCAGAAAGACATGTATGTGGTTTTATTTTGTAATGTGAAATCATTTCAACATCTCATTTCATGTTGATCTTTTTTAAAAATACAAACAATAATAATAAATATTAAAACAGAGTTGTGTATTGTAAAAAATGTATATGCTGCATAGTAGAATTAATCGCGCATTTTATCTCAAAATTTTGAACTTGCATTTTCTGTGATTGGGAATGAATCGATTGATTTTGAATCATGAATTTGGGTAATATTTTTGACTTATTTGGTAATTCAAGAGCTACTTTGAATTTAATAATTTATAAATTTCTCAAAACCTTACAGCCTCAATTATTATATATCGCACTATGGGTACTTTAGTGTATTAAGTCAAAAAGTACAGTGTCGAAATGTCAGCGTTTGAAACGTTATAAATTTCACAGGGGCTTGGGTTATTTCGCATGTAAAAATATAAAATAAATGGTTTATGCATTATTTCTCATTATTTTTGACTTAATAAACTAATGTAGTAACCTATTTTTTTTAATTTCAGGATGCTACAATAATGATTTTAGATTAATGTTGTGATGCATTAAAATATTCAAACTTATGGTTTTCATCCTAACTCAAATACGATGCATTTCACATTTTATTTGAGTTACTTCGTTAAAGGAATATATAAACCTTGTTATGAATGTATTAAACTAAAAAATTATATTTTTTGGACTTAATACACTACTATAAAGTTTAAATTTCGGTAAGGTATACATTAACTAGTATAACTCATAGTTAGTGCATACAACATACTAGTTGTATACATTATCGAAAGTTAACACTGTCCGTAACATATACATTTTCACTGCACGAAAAGAAGAAAGTGTTTATTTTAATTGATCTTATTTCAAACATAACTTAAATCAAAATACAGATTGGCAGACAGCATTATCGTTTTTTGATTTTGAATAATAATTTTGATAAGTGAAAAAAGAAAACATTTCACCTCTCAGGCACATATCATATCACTTCTGCATACAGCATAGACATAGGAACAATTGGTGGTTTTTTAACCAGTTACACAATAAGCGTTATTTGTGATTTACCTACATCTGATTGTATCAATGATTCGTAACTGATATTTCACAATTCGGCGAGCAACCATCAGTACTAAAAAACATTTATATCTCAGTTACCAATCATCGATACAATCGGATACAAATCTCAAATAATACTTTGGATTTTTACTAAGAACTGAAGATCTTGATTACATACAATCATTGGAAAAAATTTATAATTGGACTAGTAGTTAAATTTAATTGATTATTAATAATATTTGTTTACTTTTACATGCTTTACTAATTTCTAATGATTCCAAATTCTTCAATTTCAAACCAAAATTATTTATGTTAAAATAGAAAGTCCTAAATTTTTATCAAAACAGTGATCATTTTCTTTTAAATGATTTGAAAATTTGGCAAAGCCATGATTATATTATTAAAATAAAAGACTGTATTTTATATTTAGGTACATTTTTTTGTATTCATTTTGTCTGTTAAAAATAAAATAGAATTCTTTTGTATCTTTAAATTGATATATTAATTGTTCTCCAGTTATATCATTTTACTAATGGCACAAATTCTTTTGTTTTCAGACTTACAATTTCAATTAGTTTTTTCAAAAAGAAAATCTACCTCCTCAACCGAAGTACCGGCATCGAAAAATGACGATACGAAAATCTCACCTACGCTCAGTGACCAATCTCCGGATACTGACGATACCCCTAAATCAAGTGTAAGATTTCTGTGCTATCAAATACATTTTTCCCTGTTAACACATTTATAACTGGGCGATAGCCCTTCAATAATGAAAAAAAAATCAAATACAGAATACTTGGTAGCTATCAACTTCCTAGTATCAAAGTTAGTATATATGTAAAATGGATACCTGCCTATGTTGAATAGTCAGAGTTGGTTCAGCTGAAAATATGGAAAACGTCCAGAGAGCAATATTTATTTCATAGCTATAGCTAGACGCGCACATTCAAAAGAATGTGCGCAAAAAGTATGTGTGTTGATACAATGCAAAAAATGAACACAAAAGAAGTTTTTCTAGTAAGTAAATAACCTTTTTTAAACTAAAAAGTATATATGTATTTATTTGGAATATCATATTGAGGCTTGTAATACGGGCTTGCCACTTTCTTGGCAACTTTCCCCCCACTTTCTTCTTACCGGACAAAGCTAGTGAACAGTCTTTTGATCGTGGTCGACCTATAGTCAAGTGACAAAAGTATATAATCATTTAATTTAAAATATCCATACTTTTGGCTTACATTCTGTCTCTACAGTGAGAATTATGTATTCTAACATTGGTGATTACTTCGTTGGTATAGTGGTTATGATTCTTGCCCAGTGATTCAGTGGTTGGAGGATCAAGCCCCATTCCAGGGCACCAGCGAGTTGGTTCTACTTTTACAGTACAAGCGTTTAGCTTATTTAAAAAATAGTAAGAATATTGAAGCGACATGTTTTCTGTGTTCCAATCTCCATTTATAGTTTATATATTTAAGTTCCCGCGATCACTTGTGTATTATATTATAGCACTTGTCTTCTGAACTGGATGAACACATTCGAGGGTGGTTTCCCTGAAGAAAATACTAAAATATATACATATATATATTTCATTATTTTCAGAACTTGGTTGTGAAAATTTGTGGTTTGATGCTTACTCTTAAGAGCCGTTATTCACTTTTCCAGTTTTTAAGTTTATTCTCTGCATATTCATATTATTTTAAGTCACATTAACAGTTGATAGCTGAACAATATCAATAAAATTTTGAAGCATTTTGAGAAGGAAAAAGTAAATAAATCGTGTGCCGCCTTACATTAATGTCTACTTCCATTTGAAGTTTTGTTGAATTTTCTTTGAGCTCTCTTACTGAAAAGAATGATACATTTATAAACCTTTTTTCAAATTTGGAGTAACCATTTTTAAGCCAATATCTAACAGTATTCTTAAAAGTTAGTAAGTTTGAAATAACAGTAGTTAGTTCAACCATCCTTCTATATGAAATGCAGACACAACTTTTAACTTAAATACATATCTTTATGGCGCTCGTGTCCTTACTCTTGGCAGATCTCGGCTGTCTTGGTCACATACCGTTATGATGATGATGGTAGAACAATGCATTATGATGAATGTTGCAGGAGAAGTCCGACAGAGAACTGTGCGTCAAGCTGGAGCAGGAGCTGACGGCGGCGAGGGCGGCCCTGCAGACCAGTCTGGCCAGAACGGCCGACCTGCAGGCGCAGTTGCAACAATACAAGTACATAACGCGCACACGTTGCTCAATTTGTCCCACATTCTGCTGATTTTTCATAATATTAATTCAGCATCTTATCCTATGCTTTATTACAGTAAAACCCCGCTAATTCGAATCCCAAATATTCGAAATTCACCACAATATGAAATTTTTAGAACCTGCAAGTCCCAAAATATTAATTTCATAGTAGATTAACCCCGATAAATAAAGAAATAATATTTAGCCCGTTGCACCATAAATTAATACATTTAAGTTCACATAATTCGTTTTTTTTTTTAAATTTGATGACACTGAAAAAATATTTCGATTTTTTTCACAAGTGAACAACAAATTTGTCAATATCGGGTTCTTTAGTAATAGAAATGTCGCGATCTTTGTATTAGCTTAATAATTATTGCATTTTCGGAATGATTCCTTGAAATATGTAAAAGCACAGATGTTTTGAACCAAATTAATGGCTTTTTTTATGAGTATTTTTTATAATTTTTGACAATTTGCACAATTACATCACGATTTTTTTTTTGTACCTTGAAATTCGAATTAATGCTATGTATAATACAAAATGTTTTTTTTGAGTCTCTTGAATTTCAAACTAAAAAAGTTCTACTGTATTATAATACATACGTCAAAAAAAGAATGTATCCTGTATTTTATAATAACTATTTAAAGTTGCATGGGTGTTTAGGTTTACATTATTTTATTTTTTAGTGGAAACTCAGTATTATTCCAGTACAACTTGATTTGATTGATGAAAGTTTCTGTTTGGAATACAACTACAACTAAAACCAAACAATACCTTTCAAACCTCAAATATAGTCAGCGCAGCACAACAACGTTTTTACACATGCAGCATTGTTCTATGATAGCAAATCAGAACCGTCATTGTAGCGACTTCGTATAACGTCGGTTAAATTAATGAGAAAAAATACACTTTTTATATATGGCTTCTTTTTTTCACTTTTAAACGATTCAAAAAAGTCAATATGGAATTTTTCGCACATCCGTCATTGTTCCACGATTATGAATTTGACCACTCATATCAAGATAAAATTGTCATTGAAATAATTATTATTTGGAGATGAATTAGTCATCACTTTAGCTTGCTTTATTCATGTTTTGCAGAGACCTTTTGCCAATTGAAATCTGCCTATTACAGCATTCCTGACAATTTTGTATTATGTACAAAGATTTAAAAATATTTAAATATATAAAACAGTTTAAATAGCTTGCCAAGGGTTTACGTCGGATATTCTATTTGAAATGTTACGAAAATCACAGGAACCAGGAAGCCAACGCGCTGAAGG
This sequence comes from Agrypnia vestita, assembly GCA_016648135.1. Classification (NCBI taxonomy): domain Eukaryota; kingdom Metazoa; phylum Arthropoda; class Insecta; order Trichoptera; family Phryganeidae; genus Agrypnia; species Agrypnia vestita. Next base: position 54,268 of record JADDOH010000748.1, on the reverse strand, counting down.
AGTCGACGTCGCGCCAGATCGCCTCGTCCTGGTCCAACGGGGCGAGCGGAGAGCTGCCCACCGCGGTGGGGGCGGAGGAGGAGCGCGAGCTGCGCGGGCGGCTGGCCGAGGCGGAGCGCCTGGTGGGCGGGCTGCGCGCGCAGGGCGAGCGCCAGCGCAGAGAGGTACTGGCGCCAGCGTCGGTCGGGGAGCGCGGAGTCACCAATCTCTTGTTTGAGGCGCCCGTCGCTCGCAACTATGTACGTGTGTGTGAGCGCGCGCACGCATCATACGAAGCTCCGTGTGTAAATACGCGGGGCTTTTAAGTCTTCGTTTTGGGACGGATGGTCTAACCGGTTCTAATTCTATCCTAACCTCTTGTCGATCATTGATATCATTAAAGTTTAATATCTAACTGAAAAAGGCTTAATGTATAACCTTATTTAATTTATTATTATTATTGGTAAATTAAATATGTATCGTAATATATTTATATATCCTTTCTGCAAGAGAACCCCTTCACAGTTCCCTCGCAACATTTCTCCAACACAGTGATAATGTTTTATCTAACCTAATTTAATTTGTCACTGAATGGCGTAATAATAGAAAATATTAACTTTGCGGGACTTGGTCTATAACTTTATTTAACACGTTAAGCGTCACTGGCGATCCTGGTGCAATACTATTGATAAATCCCACAGGGCCGTACGCATCCTTGGCAACCGATGCGTAATATACGTAGATCATCAACTTTCTATGCCTCAAACAGTCCAGACTCAGTATAGTTGTATGTGTACACGCACACAAAGTACATGGCAACCTTAGCAGAATATCTATTTACAGAGAATTGTAATAAAATTCTAGCCCATGTCTCTTAACGTGTTAACTCGTACTTCATTTACGAGACAAAACTATTTTTTTATCGGTAAATACTAAAATAAGTTATTTCTTCATTATTATCATTTAAGTGTATCAAACACATTAATTTATGTATTATATAAAACACCATTGTGCATGTTTACACATAATACGATGTTACCTTATTAGTCCTATTTTGAGTTGCGGAGTAAAATGACCACAATATAAAAGAATCGCGGTCGATGTGGTTTTCCTGGTTGATTAAAGGATTGCCTCATAACAGTAGTGGTGGATCGTTTCTAGTCAAAATAAGAAAACTGTTGAAATACTTTTCAACACATTTATTACAATCAGCCGTTTTCTGAAAATAACAAGACTTCTTCAATGATTGTCTTCCCAACACTCAACACAATATTGTCAACAATAGACAAATTGACGGCTCCTACGTATAATATCGTAACCCACAAATCGCCGATTTTGAGTTTTTTGTGTATACACATGTGTATTTAATTATGTATTTAATTCCAAGAAAGAAAAAAAATATTTTGCAATATATAACGTTTTTTTATTATAAAATTATTTTTTTTCTTTCTTGGAAATAAATATATAATTAAATACCTATGAAATACACAGTAAACTCAAAATCTTTGATTTGTAGGTTACGATATAATACGTAGGAGCCGTCGAAATATTGTCTTTAATTTATAAACTATTTGGATGAGAAAATGAGTAGATGTGTGTGAAAAAAACCGGTTTCTACCAACTTTAAAATATTATTAGTAGTTATTTCATATAATATTCATTATAAACTTGTACATATTTTAGACAAAACTCCAGATTGCAATGACTGGTTTGCGTTATGATATAAATATCACTTCGACATCAAATAAACAGATCTTTTTTAAGAGCACACAGGCATCGTGGAGGTTCGACATTACAATCCACGCATGTGTAACAAAATATTGTTTCTATTGTGATTTAAAATGGTTTATATGCCATTACTGGACAACTGTTGGGTGTTGAAAAGTGATAATGCACCATAGTATACGTAGAAATAGAAACACAGAATGCAATTTCTGCTTTCTGTCTTGGGTTTTTAATGACAATTATTTATTATTCCATTCTGTGTATTCCACTTTCCCCTCAATCAACATATCACATTTATTGGACCATGTAGATTCAAGACTACATTCCAAAGGTGTCATCTAAAATTGCGAAAATCATAAATTTAAATTAATTTTTAATTAAAAAATAATAATCGCATGGTAATAAATAAATATGTCCGGCCTGTTTTAGTGTTGGGTTGGTAATCATCAAATAGAGTCGACTGTTGTAAATTTATGTCTTGTCTATTTTTTAGCATTGGGTTAACAATCAGTAAAATTACAATCTTGTTTTTTTCAGAATGCGGCTGAATGTCAAATTATTTTACAACATTTATTTATTTTACTTTAAAGTTAAATAATAAGGCAGCGCTTACCTATATTCACGTGAAGTGCATTTCGTATGTCAACAATAAACATTGTACAGACTACTATGATAAGAAATTCGGAGGCATCATTGACAGATTCTATCTTTTCTGTTGATCTCCTCTTACGACTTCTGTTTCACCATGTGTGGTCACCCGATTATGGACTAGTATGGTGAAATTTGTTATTTCATGAGCATGAACAAATACTAACATTTTTGCATGAAAATAACATTTTTTATGCATTTTTCTGAATGTACAATTTAAGTGTTTAAAATTTAAAACGATGTGTATTTTTCTATTACATGTTGGAATGTATTGGGTGCTAACATAAGTAATGTTTGTTTTTTCAAGACAAAGTGGACATGACAATAAGAAATCACAACACTATTGTCAATAATAGTCTCCACTTTATTATTTATTATGTGCTAAAAAGAATTCGTTATTTGAACAGGAGGAGGTGTTGAAATTGCTCACTTTTGTCTACTTAACATTCCATTTTGAAAGTCTTTATATTCTTTCAAATGAATGGACCTTTACCAATTTGTTTTGCTTTTTGCGCACATTTTGCAATTGAAAAAAAACTCAACACTACTTATGTTAACACTTAATACTATTTCGATAACCGAACTGTACTCAGATTTATAAATTTGTTTTATAATTACTCATTAGTTAACTATTGCTTACGTTAAGGTAAACTACGTGCCACTTAAGAAAAAAATGCATGTATATTGCTGTGCGTAAGACGCACATTTTCTCACTCTAGGCAAATGGGAATGTCTAAATTTCACGACAATGCCTAGCGGCAAAATTCATTTAGAGTTGCAGAAAAATCCATTTCTTCTGACGAAAACGTATTGCTTTAAGTAAATTACTTTTCCTGTTAAAAATATACTATAGAATCAGTTAATCGTCAGATAAATCTATGGTATCTTACATAATATTGTACATTTTAAGACTACCATGTAGAAAAATTTAATAAAAAATATTTTTGATGAAGGGTGTCAATTAGATCACCTGCAGTGCTTATGCGCGCCTGCTTAGACTAGATCCACATTATTTAAACTGTCGTTACCAACCGGTAATGTTGTAAATGTTCGGAATATCTAATTTTGGCAATTCTTTTCATGTCAGTTGCTAATGCAGAATTATTCACACAGAAGCAACTTTAATACATACAGAGTAAAGAATGTAAACTGTTTTAATTAACTCTTTATACAGAAAAGTTTATGTCCTTTATACCCAGCAATTAAAAACAGCAAAACATAATATGCTTATAGCAGTGTAATATGTATATAGAACAACATTGATTGCAACATAAATAATAATGTGCATATCTACAGTTTAGATTTATCTGACTGTCAACAGCTGCAGTCCATAAAGGCGTCCCTGAATGCGGCTGGGCGTGGTAACGCTGGCGGCGGCGGCGGTTCAGGGAGGGGCGGGCAGAGGGGCGGGCAGCAGAGGTTCCCTCCGCTGCAGCCTCCACAACACCAGGCCTACTGGCAACAAAGAGAGTGAGTAGAAACCTGGGCCGAGTGAATAACTAATTCCCGTTGCCATCGCCCTTAACTGGCATCATTGCGGAAATTTCTGTCAGATCCCGCGGACCTCTCGGCTTTGTATATTTTGTTTGTTTGTTTGTTACATAAATTATTTATGATTTTTTTTTAATTTATGCCTTAAACTAATTTTTAATGCTCAGTTACATTTTTTTTTAATTATCAAATAATTTCACTTATTGTATAAGGTATCACTTAGCTAATTGTTCAAACCATAGAATAGTTTTCTTCATGTAATTTTGAGTAGAAAATGTTCTGACACTGAAAAAATATCAATAAGCAACTTCAAAGTTTAATATTTATGACACATCTTTCGTAAAACGTTGGACAGAGTCGTTGAAGTAATTTATATTGAATTTTATACATTTTTTCGTTTTGTCAAAACCAAGTTAATGTTTTCGAGCAAGCCAAATAAAATGATTAAAACCTGGCAAAAACTCATTTGAAATTGTCACACGCCTTTTTTGCAGAAAGTGATAAATGTTTTGAATTTTATCATTAAGTTAGACTGTAATACATTGTTGTGTACAAAGTGTTGTAATGCAAAGTGATAAATGTTTTGAATTTTATCGTTAAGTTAGACTGTGTAATACATTGTTCCTTTAAATCGCATTTGCATTTAAATTGTTTGACAATCCGATGTGGAACACCTAGGCAGCTTCTAGTACGCAATTTTATTTACACATTCAATGTGTCATTGTGACGTTGATTTACCCTGAGGAGATACATATAAAGTAAGAAAGAGATATTGCGTAATACTTCATTCTGTAGTGGTGGACGCCGAAATTTGAACAATTCAAAAGTGCATAACTCGTCAAATGACCAAAAAATTCCAAAAAATGACAAGAAGAAATTTTTAATACAAAATCGATTTTATCTAATCCTGAATTTGGACAATTAGCTATGGGATATCCAGTATATTGTTGTTACGCAATAAAATTTTGTTTCATTGAAATTCAAAGGAGCAAAGAAATTTAATTTTAATAACACGAAACCCCGTTAATTCGAAATCAAAGGAGCCAAAAAAAAATTACAGTGCGGAACTCGTAGTCAATTGAAGTAATGGATTCGTAATTTGCAAATACTTAAATTATTAAAAATTAGTAAAAAATCACTAACAAAGGCTCTTAATTAGTTTAAAAAATATACATTTTTGAGTATTTAGAAGAAATATCTTGAAAAAGCAATATTGTTAGAGAAATTAGCGAAAAATATCTTGCAAATAGAGGCGGAAACTTATTGTATCTAATATCAACCAATCAACCAATTACCGACATGAGGCAGCAAAATATTTGACAATTGCTAATGTGCACTATCAGTATATTTGACAGTTGTTTTCAACGAGGGGCAATAGCGGAGATATAAAGAAGGTTCGTATGCGAACATTGTGTCCACAAGTACCCCAGTACATAGATGCCTCATCGCTCGCATTGTCAATTTTTTTGAAGTCTTTATATATTTTAATAATACATATGTGACTTTCTAGTTTATTATTTATGGTTAAGGATCTAAAAATTATCTCAATCTACGAATCACCGGGATTTTCGAATTAACGGGGTTAATCGACTATGAAATTGAGATTTTGGCTCCTGTGAATTTTAAATATTTTGAACTTTGTCAAATTTCAATTTAACAGGGAGTTACACAGCCAGCAACTCAAAAACAATTTTTTAATGTTTTGTAAAAATTTAAGTTTGCATAGTAAGCATAGCAATGTTTTTTTTTGTTAAATGCATGAGAAATGCGATAAAAAGTATTTACTTATTGTGGAAAATTGTTAACATTTATTTGCTTATAATTTACATGTGCATTGTGTTGTTTTAAATCATTTTTTTTAATTTGCAGACCGCAAAAGAATACTAATATAACAGAGCGACCAGCCAACAAAGCGGTTTCGTCGAAACCTAATGTCGTAGCGTTTGGACGATCCGTCGAGAAATCGAGCCTGAAAACTTCTCCCCGAAACAATGTAACTGTCAAAATAGTGTAAGACATTTAGTTAGTTCGTTGAACTAACAATCATTTAGTTACTGCCATTGCTCACACCGCCTTGCGCTAGGGTGAGGGACATCTTTATACTAAGCCTCTGTTGGGTGCGTGCGGCTGTTCGCTCTCTGAACTTAAAATGTTATTCTTTTACTGAGATTTGCGGTTTCAAGTAAACATTTTAAAGTAACTAATGTCTGCCCTTCCTGCACATTTTCACGCTTTGCATCTCATGAATGTTGTATTTTTTCTTGTGGATGGATGTGTAAGTAATGTTTTCAAACAGTTTAGTCTATAAAACACAAATCCATTGAAATTTTTCAGTGGGACCGTCACTTGCGTGTAATGGATCCTTCCATCTGCTTGAGATTTTTATCGTAGATCACCAGAACTGAGTCACCCTTTTCTCGGATGTTCTGAATCTTATGTGTAGTTTTCTGGGCTGTACTGCCGAACCCGTCGCATTAGTGACATCAGGCATGTGTGATGGATCCTGTAAAAGGATCAGAAACGTTGGTTAGATGTCGGCGACTCTCCAGAAAAGGCTAGAAAACTATTTTTTTTTCATTCCAACATACTTTGGAAGAAATAGAAAGAAAATCATGAACACGTCTCAACAGCATTTAAAAAAAAGTTCTTGTATTCTTTCTGCCTTACCTTGAAGTTGAAATCAGAGCAATGAAATGTGCAATAGAACTGAATAACTATGTTAGAACCAATGATATTTTTATTGGTTGCACTGAAAGTAATAGGTACATGTATGTGATAACTCAATATATAATTTAAAATTATGATATATATATTTGAATTTCGAATTCACTTTGACAGTTTTTGAACACAGCAATAAAAAGCTTGGCAAAATGATTGCTCTGGAATCTGAAATGGAACTGATAAAAAAATATTCAAACAGTTTCAAAACAAAACACTTAACGAGCTACCTTCCCGGTATAACCATTTTTAATTAAAATTATCATCAACTCAGTTTGTAGTGATATTCTGTTTAAAGCGTAGATTTTTGCATTCTCCACCTATCAAACAACCCATTTCCGTAAAAATCTATGCTTTAAACGAACTTTTACTTCAAAGCAAGTTGATACAACCGGCCCTTAAGTCATTTTAATACTTTGACACTCAGGTGCCATTTAAAGTTTCTATTAAAATTCACATGCAAAAACATGATCCGATACACAATTGAATCACATCAGTTCTCCGACACCTGTTGCAGTTATACTCTTGTTTACGTTTTTTGAAATGCTTGTCTGGAATCTTCGAGAAATGTCAAGTACTGAGAGCTATTACTTTACATCATTCTCCTTCACAAGAAAAATATCACTCGTTTTAGAAAAATATATTTTTATTTTTGTTTATTTGCCGTCATATGACCCCACGACTCCTTCTCCTTTCAGGGCCGGAAATAAAGAAATCGAACAAAAAGTAGTTAGCAGTATTGTTTTGCCAAAGGCGCAAACCGCATCGGCACGATTGCAAAGAAACACGTTAAAGCTCTCAACTCCGAGCGTCCCGACCGTTTCCCTGGCAGAAAGTGACAAACAAAAGTAAGATATGTCGGTGGTGCTGTTTTAACTTTTAATAACTAAAGGACAAGACAAGACACAAGAAAAATTTGGGACTAGATATTATAAAATGTAAAGAAAATAAATAGAAAAAAAAAAATATATTGTGTGCTATTCTGAAAATAGCAATATTGAGATGTCAGATCTTTATCCCAATCTTGACAGGTATGTATAACATTGTACTGCTGCCAATTTCGATGTTTTATGTTTGACATGTTTGAAATTAATGAAATCAATCAGAAAGCTCTAACACGTAAACAAACGTTAAGTTATTAACAATTACGAATAATGAGACTTCTAATTGATTGAATTCATTAATTTCAAACCTGTCAAACCTAAACGTAAAAAAAACGGCGTCACAATGTTATACAATAAATGTCAAGATACAGAAAATAGCAATATTGCTTAGTTCAGAATACGGATGATTATATATGTATATTTTTCTATGTTGCATTACCAGCACTGAGTGCGATTATAGGAAAGGACGGTAAAAGTGATATAATTTAATTTACATTTTTTTATTATTTATTGTATGCGGCACTTGTCAGAAAATTTAACATGTAGAATGTTTGTTTGTGCAGAAACAATGAGTACGGCAGTTGGACGAGATCACATCGTCGCGGCGGAGAAAAGGGAGAAGTCAACAACGGACCCGCTCCTGCGTTGCCGGACCTAAGGACTTCTAATGTACCTATTTATAATAATGGTAAGATTCATATTTTTTAACGACGCCAGTGATTAAAGTCAATGCCTAAAGCCAAATTCGTCAGCTGTTACAATGATGAATCTCTCCAAACAAAAATTAAACTACAGTAAAACCTCGCTAATTCGAAATTCAAGGGACCCAAAAAAAAACATTTCGAATTACGCAGAACCCCGTTAATTTGAAATTCTAGGTGCAAAAATAAAGTCGCAATGCGAGTACGAAACTTGCCAAGAATCGTAAAACTCGTGAAATAGGATATAAATTTTGTGAAAAACGTCAGTATTTATGTGCATATTTCGAGAAATCATTTTTAAAACGCAATGTTTATCATGCTAATACAAAGATCGAAACATTTCTATTGCTAAAGTACCCGATATTGACGTATTTGTTGTTGTCGCTTGCGAAAAAAATTGAAATATTTTTTTGAATTTCAAATTAGGTGAACTAAAATATATTGATTTATGGCACAAGTGACTAAGAATTATTTTGAATTACGAATTACCAGGGTTTTTGAATTATCAGGGTTAATCTATTATGAAATTAACATTTTGGGACTTATGGGTTTGAAGAATTTCGAATTATAGCGAATTTCGAATTATCAGGGTTCAAATTAACGGGGTTGTACTGTAATAAACTGTGTTGGTGCATTGGTGTGATTTGTGATACACTCGAAAAGTTATGGAGTTCGTTCATCACAAATTGAACAATTATCTAAATACTTTCAAAGACATTTAAATCGTCTTTAATGGTTGAAAATGTATCGTCAACACTTTCATTCGCCAGTTTCTCACGCTTATGGTTGATGTTGATTCAATACTACACCGCATGGGCACTGCATACTTACAACAATTGATTGACATATTCCTTTGTTACGCACTATTTCAATGGAATCAATGTCTGCCAGAATTTTAATTATGGACTTGGAAGATTCCTTGCCAGAGTTCATTCTGTGCCGCGACTAACAGATGCGAGGGAGTGAGGAGCAGACCCCGACCAACAAACTAAAAGATGAATCTTGCGTCTCGGGGTATTACTGTTGCTTTAATGCATATTCGTTTTATTTCTTTATGTTGCAAGATTTGGAAAAAGCTTATTTTATTATTATTTGCAGGAAATAGTAATAATAGTAATCAAGGTCAATCTCGAAGGGGAGGCGGCAACCACGGGTACTCCAATCACTACTTTAGGAACAGTGATCGCGCTCACAGAAACGGCGACACCAAGAATACTGAAGGTGAATGCTTTTTATAATAGTTGCTTGAAAAGGTAGTAAGGTGGGAAAATTTACAACGAATTATATAATTTCTTTATCTAAACACCTTATTTTTTATTTCATCAGAAGAACAGCAATCGAGGAACTTCAACACCCCGGCGGACCTGTCCGACGGAGAAGTGGAGCAGCCAACGGAAGGAAACGTGAGGGGAAACTATAGGAATAAACGAGGGCAGCACAGAAGTCAGGATAAATCATAAATCCCCGCTAAGTACCGCTGTTCATCCAAGTTTAAGTTTCCATCAATGTTAAATACGGTTTTACAAATAAGGATTGACACACGGTAACATGTATTGTATTTAGCCGGAGTTTTCAAACACGTTCTCACTAATCATTAAGATTGGTATTCAATGTAATTCATAAAAAATGTCTCTGATATAGTCAAGGGGTGAATTTTTATTTTGAACAAACTACTCATAATTTCATGATTACTTTGCTTCCAAAGTTTATCATGCAGAATCAAAGAGCTATTATAACATAAGATTGTTTTGTTGCTTTGTTTCCATTTGAGAAACGAATAAGAATACAAAAACGCAATTGCTTTAGAAATTTTTTAAATTTTCTCTGGTGATGTTACTATCCCGAAATTAATCTTTAATTTGCAAGACATTTTTGAACAAATAATAGCTCCACACATCACTAAAGTACAAATTTGACAAGACCGTATTTGTGTACTTAAGAACCTTTCCATGAGAAACATTACTTGATTAAAATTTGTATAAGTTTTTCGTTTCCATTCCGCATGTTGGTTTTCCATGGTGAAACATCAACTGTAAACGGTGACAGTTTTGATTTACATAAGCAATGTATAATACTGTTAACAAATGTGTAATTTAGAAAGTGTAATGTGATTACTTGCCTTTTTGCATCTACTATTAACAATTGTTGAAATGTATAATTTGTTGATGAAATTATTAAAGTTTGTTTCGATGTTGATGACTTTATAAAAATACAAAGCAAGATGATATTAATAGTATAAAAACCTTATTTAGTTAATTTATAACATCGCATCAGGGCACTAGATTGTAATTTCATTGAAATATGCTTCGTCTTAACATCGGTACTAATTGCAATTAAGAACAAAGAACCCTATAAATACTAACGTATTGTATTGTAACAAACAAATAGACCACTTTTATTTAGTGATAGTAATTTGAGGATTGTATGTAATATATTCTGTTGAGCACAGTATGTAAATTAAAAATGGATCAAGTGTATGCAAAAAAAACATACTGGAATTAAAAAATATCTATTTGTTAGTTACGAATACTTTATGTAAAAGTCAAAAAATTTGATATTCTTTCATTCAGAACTGTATCAAAGTAAAGATTATTTTAATAAGTACATAATCTGAAAGCAAATAAAAATATTTTACTGATTTAGTAAAAAATATAAAGTAGTAAGAATGATTAAGATTCAACCATCTTTTGCTCATACTATTTATTATATCCGTTTAATCCAAATATTTTAAGCATTTTCTAGAAGAAAAAATGACTGATATTAATGTATAGATTGGTTTGAAAATTATTAAGTACTTAATTAGTGACTGCCGTACATATTAGCCTTTCAGATCAATCATGTGATAGCATAATTTTATATACAATTTGAGGATAGTTAAATTAAAGTCATTTTACTGGTCCACTTCTAACAAAACGCATTTAACACATTGGCTCATTCCACTCACAATACAATTTTACTCAAAAAAATATATTTAGTATTTAGGGTATAGGTACTTGTGTATAACAGAATGTATATTTTGTGTATGTGCATAGCCAGCCTCGTCGCAATTTGCTTTGGCAAAATTCTCAAAGGTCTTAAAATTTGAAGTGTTAAAGACCTTTTGTTCTTTTATCCAATTTTTGCAATACTTTGCGATTTCTGTTAAAATATTTTGTGTACATAGTGAAATTATACTTTATAATATATTATTAAGATTCACTCAATTAAATTTCAGACACACGGAGGAATTAAAATATATATTGTCTATCTACATCTGTTAAATTCTTACCTTTTGTTATAAATTCTTTTATCAATCAATTTAGATATCGATCTCTCCTACATAAAGTATTTCATGTGGCAATGCATATTTAAAAAAATATATCGTAATAATAATACAATATATTGTAAATTTCTCTACTGCAAATTTTAAAAGTTAGGATTGCTAATCTCAAATTAATTAACACGTGCGAAATATAAATTTGTATTGGAACTTCGAGTTTGGCAGTAGACTGCAAGGTTAAGTCTCCGCAGCTTGGCACCGTGCAGCACCCACACTTACAGTAATGTTTACAGTAGTCACGTGCGGTCTTCTTTAACAAGTGTATACGCTCTTCAGTGTAGCTACACATTGTTCAATTACTATGTGATTAATTATAATTCCAGCCCTGCGTGATGTCGGACGTTAAGTTCAAGAACGGTGCAGGATGCCCAGGCTAACTTTGTCGAACTCGTGAACAAATTTGACTTGCATGGACTTGTTCATATGTATACGACTTATTGCATTATATATATATTATATTATTCTTAACACAATATATATTCTATTCTAATTATTGCCATTTAAAAGTCCATCAAATATGTACACGCAAAATACTTACTGGAACAACTAAAAATGACCTGTCTGTTTTTTACCATACCTCGTGTGGGAAAGGTCGATGCAGTCAGTTGGGTTTCGTACATGACCACAGCGGTAATGCAAAAGGTTTCATTTCGTTTTATGCCAAAATAAGAATTGCCTGCATCAATAACTGAAGCAATATATTATCTTAAAATGAGAGCGAATGAAAATATGAGCATGTGCGTTTAGAGAATAATGTGACGGGGGTCAGTTAGTTGACGTAGAAACGTGTTTAGTAGATTTCGTTTGTGTAAAGTTTTATCTAGAAGGTACTTATTAAAATGTGGATTTGCATAATTATACAGAATTTTTTCCATTTATTAAAAACTTTCCAGTAGATTCAATATTAAAATTTACGCATTTTCACTACTTTAATTATTATGATGAATAGCAAGTTAGTTTGAATGAGGTGATGATATATCGGAAAGATTTAAAGTAAAAATATCCTCAGATCTCTTGATAAAATGATAATCATAACTATTATTATAACTATTTCATTCAACTGTTAAAGCGTGTATCCTTTTTTCTTTCCTTCCTAAATTAGTTTACGCTATCCGAGACACATATTATAATTGTACAGCTTTTTAATGTTTACTTTGTACTTCAACGTGTAGGGTGTCAGGAAAACAGAATTATATTACCGTCACCGCTTGGGCCATATTTAATGTGTGGGGTAGTTAACCAAATGTGATCAAAACCATTGAAAAAAAAACAGATAAACAATTATGAATTATACAACAAATTATAAAAAATACAAAACTGTGTTTCATTACAAAAATTCTCCAATACTTGCACTCCCTTTGAGCTGTCTGTATATGTATATGGTTATTAAATATAATAATGACATACTTTTGCCAAAAGGATTACAGGTTAGATAAAAAACGGTCATTTTTAAATATACATTAATGTCTGAATAATTAAAATATTCGTACATACAAAACCTATCAACTTTTATAAATACATATGTACTGATATTACAGAAAGATACAATTAAGTCGAGATTATGAATTATGAATTATACAAGTCATAAAACAAACAAAAATATATATTCAATGACATTATATCGAGTGTAGAAAGCCAAAAGGGCGTTGGTGATTACAATGAAACTCGCTTAATAAATTCACTTTTAATAAGTTTTCCCGCTAAATGAGTTTAAATTCTGCGGTCCCGAAAAAGTCCCATACAAATCTCATATTTTTTTAAGCTTAATACGTTTCCCGCTTATTTTCGTTTCTCGCTTGAGTAGTAAAATATTTATAGCTGAACTCAATTTATTCATGCAAATAAATCTTCATAATATTTTTTCCGAAAGACGAAATTTTGTTCAACATTCCTTAAAATGAAAAATGAGCGCAATAAAAATTAAGTGGTTTTGGCGGCGTCACAAATGTTCTAGCCGCTGAAAAAACCCTGTAGTATTTGAATAGGCTAATAGAAAAATATTTAATAAATAAATTTATCCGGCGATTATTTACGATAATTTTTTATATAGTCGCCTAAACGAAACTGTTTTCATTTTGGTTGTATTTCTTCGAGGAAACAATCGGCAATATTAATTAGGTAATATCTCATATTGTTTTCTAAGGCCGCCGGCGTCACACTAGGTGTATCTTCCGTCGCCTCTTTGACACCGTGGAGCATCGATCGTCCCGCCGGACTTACGTCAACGTAAAATCGGTGACGTCGCGTCTCGTATTTTTGATTGCAACGCGCCACATTTGACAGATTGTCCGCTCGTGTGTTTGTGCTCCGCGCGGTCCGCCGCGGAATATACTATGTGACTGCTAAGAGCCTGTCCAGATGCCGCGTTTTACGCGCGAGCGCTGCGCGAGTTGAGTACTCAGGTGGCATTATTGCGTCTAGTACTACGCGCAAGTCCATGGTAGAGATACACACGATCACTCTTTTGACATATCCGGGTGTTGTAATTGCAACGCGCGAGTGGTCTCGCGCGTAAAACACGGTGTCTGAACGCAATATAAATTGAAATGCGCGAGTGGACTCGCGCGTAAAACGCTTCATCCAAACAGGCTCTAAATTCGGTTGCGGATTTGACGCGACGGAAGAAACGCATAGTGTGGCGCCGGCCTTAATGAGTTAAAATTTAGATAACTTATATAATTTCTTTTAAAATTAAGGTTTGCACATAGGTAGTGACATACCTACATAAGTTTCCTTTTAGTATGGTTATTAATAAAATATTTTTTGAGTGCTAAAAAATTTTTTGTTTTGGTGGTTTTTATTGTTTTCTGACCCTTAGGTACTATTTACATAGATTATATTTTACAAATGTATATATTTACCCGCTTAATTTTTTAAAATAAAATGTCCTTAAATTGTCATATTATATAAACGAAAACTCAATTAAAATACAAAATTAGAAAGTGTAAATAATGTATGAAAAAAATACTGAAATCACTGTTAATATGTTTTCACGCCTAATAAGTTTTTATTTGCTGGTCCCTTGAACAACATATTAAGAGAGTTTCACTGTATTTCGAACTTTATAGAAGAGCAAAATAAAATTTTGTCAAGGTGATTTTGTCAATGTTTCTTTTATTATTAAACGATTTCCATATTTGTTTATCCGAAATACATATGGAAATTGTTTAATAATAAAAGAAACATTATTTTGGTCTCATACAAAGTTCGAAATAATCACTAACGCCCTTTTGGCTTTCTATCCTTGGTATAATACTGAACAACAAAAAAATGATGTATATTTTTCAACCATTTTTATATTTTAAAAATAAACCTCATTTTATGTTCTAGTCTCACATTTTTAATTTCATGTTACATATTCAAATTCACTATCAAAATGCAATCTGCCTTGACCCAATGTTTCTGTAAAACATATTTTTTTAATGTAAAAATTATATTATATTAAAAAAACCGAGATGTGGTCAACCACAGTGTAACTGACATGAAAAAAAAACGATATTTTTTAAATGGTTTAATTAAAACACTTGATGCGACGTAACGCACAGTGCGAGGTCGTCTATTGCTTGCCCAACGTAAATTGGAGTGCGGCGACTTTGGAACTAAAACACGCCCCACCCGCACCCAGCGGTAACCCCTCGCCCAATTTCATTTCATTCAGTGCAATTCAACATCTTGATTACCAATACACACTGAATTATTATGTCCAAAACAATCCAGGATGGTGCAAGAACAATTGCCAATGAAGTATTAAAGTTTTGCAAAGCTGAAAAAGCAAATAATGGACCGATATTACCGTTTGACGGATAGTGCGGCCGCCATTACTGGTTCGTTTCTTTAGTGTTGCCTGACCAAATTTCTATTAAAGGCTCTGTCACCGGACATTCTGTACATTATGTATTGTGTAATAAATTTACACCCTGGCAACTTCTGTTACACGACAGGGACGCCCTCCCTCTCACGCCAATTTATACTGGTACGTCTATAGTGACAGATTATATCCGATGTCTCACTAAATATAAGTGAGAATAAACTAGCCAGCCTGGGATTTGATCCTGTACTCTCAGAATATGATTTCTGCATAATACAAAAGACATTTTTATGTGGGAATTTTTTATTGTATGTAACGATTCAAAAATCGTTACATACCATAAAAAAGAAACAGAAATTCACGTTGTGTGAAATAAATATTATAAATATTGCAACGCAAATAACCTTGAATTTAAAAAAAAACGTCTGTTTAATGCTCCGTTATGAAGCCACCGGATGTGATTGTCGCGATTAACTTAAATTTTAAAACAATGGGAGATAAAAGGTTAGATATCTCGTTCTAATTAGCCTTGCGCCTAATGCATTTAAGTGAGAGAAAAGAGTGAACAATTTACTTTCTTACAATAGTATAAATGATAGCAAGGAAAGCAAGCCCCCGCATGCAGAGGGCAAAGGTAAAGGATACGCGGACACTAATGTCAACCCGCCCTTTCTACCCTCGAGCGAATATTATCCCAACTTACTAGCGTGACACACCGCACGTTGCGGCGAAAGCGAAACGTAGTGAGCAAAAAATGTCGCCGTGTAGCAAAGGGCCACGCATTGCCGTATATATCATCTCAACCTTTGTAACCTTCTGATAAGTATTCACGCTGCGGGCAATTCTACGCTCGGTTCAACCTTAACGTCTTCTTACCATAGTTCATATGCAACAACAAATCATCGAACCCCACAGTCTGCGATCCGATCGGCTCCGAAAAACATTATTTCTTCTGACACGTAAATAATAGCGCGGCGTCTCGAATGCCGGTAAAACTATTATCGTCAAAAGATACATAATTCGCCAACGGATGCAGATCTCGTCAAAAGTCTTGATACTAAAAAACATACAAAGAAATTACCTTAGTCTCCAGAAGTTTTCTCAACTTATAAATTTTGCGTAGTATCAGAGTGTAAAATTACCTCCAGTTATTGTAATAATAATAGTGTATCATTAGAACACGAGTAATAATCTGTGACAAATAAGTGCCGCAACCGTTCAGTAAAGGATTATATATTCCATCCAACTAACTGTATACCCCAAGCGGGAGAACCAAATTTATAAATGTTAATATAAAATTTAAACAGTGGTGAAAGTCCTTTGAGTATCCCAGAATTACCTCGGTAACCAGTGATAAATTCAAATAATCTAAAGAAATAAAATAAACATTATCTATATCACCTTTAACTTAATAATAACTAAAATACTCATAACATAAAATAAACTCAAACCATATAAAAAACCTGTTTCTTGACTAGTGGAGTGGACGATATAAAGGAACTCAATATCTTCTATAAATAAAACATAAAGAGAATCTTAAGGGTTCCGGTTAGCAACATAATTCTATTGGAAACATCTAAAAATACAAACCATTAAATCATCGTTACTAGTAGTGCGAAATAGACAAGTTTAATTAAAAAAACATAACTCTCCGTGACATCTTGAATTTCTACATAACTATATGAAGTTGTTTTATTGAGACGGCGCATGTGACCACACGGTCCGTTCAGCTCCTGATGACAACCGCCTTGTATAGTGATGCAAGGCCAATCTCCTCTCCATTTACCACCTTACATGGACAACAGTTAGTGAGTCAATGGTTATAATAAACCCAACATTCAGTGAGTAATTCTCAACTTACAGTTTTTCTACTATACCCGTACGAGTGCTTGTACTCTCTACTGTTTATAAAACGACTGCCCAATTTACGAGATTTCTAAACCTATTCTTAGATATTTTCCATACTCAAGTTCCTGTATTTTTATTGTATCTACAGTGTTTTAATTATTCTTATGTTATCTCCACATAAAAACTATATGTCAACTAAAATGGTCCTATAATTTTTATTAATGTAAAAGTGTTCATTTAAGGTAATTGTTATAGAAAACCAGCTAAAAGAGGAATAAGTCCCATTATAAAGAATATATGTTTATAATAAATTATACAAAAATTATCTTCAGTTTCCGGTGCACCGTAGATTCAATATTAACATTATAGGCAGGCAAGTTATTCTTGTTATTATAAATTGTTATTTTGTTATTTATGTCAATACTTGTAATCCTTTTATATAAAATGTACCCTATGAATGTATTCAATATTTGAGAAAAGCCCTTCTGGTTATTTCTAATAAATTATTACTTCAAAAACAGCCAACATCTTTCTCTATATCTTCTCCTCATTGTCGTAAAATCCTGAAAATGTACACTATTTAACATCTCTCTCGAGACTTCGGACTTTGACACGCCGCTCTGAGATTTCTCAGAGTCCGCTCTACTGCCTTCCCAAAACGTCAGAACGAGCTAGCCGAGTAAGAATTGAGGTAAGGGGTTTAGACCGTTACAGTGGCATACCCAACGTGTGGCAAGGACAAGTTTAGAGAGAGAAAAATAGTGTAACATTGCAGGGTCAGGGGACGGTGAGGAGAAGGAGAGAGGAAGCACAGTCAAATCAAAACAGGCGCGAAAATAACACGACACGTATTTTCTAGTATCAAGTACAAAAAAAAGGAAAACAAAAAAAGATTATTTTAGTTACCGATAAAATAAATTTTAATAATTTTTTTTTGCAACATTAATAAAGAAAACAAAACATGAATTCGGACGCGGAAATGCGAAACTATGCAACTTTGAAAAAAGAATTAAGAAACCGAGATATAACACCAGCTGCCGGCATAGCTGCGATTCGAGAACAAGCAAGACACTATAACGAAATGCGACTAGAGCCTGTAGTTGCTCCAATTACTCGTACCCGAGCTTTCTGCGATTTGTCACAAACTACAGAATTCCGTACCGATACACTCAGCCCGCGCGCGATCGCAAACGAAACTATGGCACTCGATACCCAATCGCAACCTCGACATACGAATAACCAGATAACTCACATACCAAACACAAATTTTACTTCTTGGCCCGTGGCGGCATATTCGGGCGTCGGCGACGTTCGAGAATTCATAGCGCGGCTCGAAGAAATTGCTAACGCTCGACAATTCCCAATACCTCAACTAATCCGAGTATTACCCGAATTTCTAAAAGCAAACGCCCTAATATTTTTCCGCAACACGATAAAAGAACACATGCAGTGGTTAGAATTAAAAACATTATTTTTACGAAGATTTGAACGCCCTGACTACTCAGTAGAAAAGAAATTAGAAATATGGACGTCCCGACAAGAAAATACCGAAAGGGCAGCTGATTATATCACGAGAATAATATCTTTAAATCACATGATAGACACCCCCCTTTCAGAAGAGGAACTTCTACAAATATTTCACCGTGGACTTCTACCTAAATTTGCCGCAGTATTAGTCAGCACCAGGCCCAGCACAGTAGCAGAGCTAGAATTGCTGTGCTCTACTTTCGAAAGACTGGAGACGCCATCGCCCCGGCAAGAAAAGAGAAATACAACTCGTCCGAACTATAACCCAAGAATTATTAGCATTATACAAAAGAAATCTCCTCGCTGTTATACGTGCCAGGGGCGGAACCACCTTTTCAGAGACTGCCCCACTCGTCAGAGGGACCGAGAGAGAACGACCACACCAACGAGACGTTCGCCCAGGCTACTACTGAAGAAGGAAAGCAACACCTTAGAAAAGACAGGAAACAGACTTCCGTTCCCCGACGTGTCGAGACCTCCGCCCAGACATCCAAAAAACTAAATGAGAGCCGATCTATTCCACGCCCTCAGGAATGGTTAGATTGGCTTTCTTCGGTCAAATTGTTCAAGAACGAAAATTATTTAAACGCAGTAAAAATAACTAACGCGCACGACCAACAACCCTACTTAAACTTCAAAATACATCAGATCCCCTTTAAAGGCCTGCTAGATTCTGGAGCAGCGGTAAATATTATAGGGGGAAATTTATACGAAGCATTTATAAACATAGGATATAGAATAAAACCGTCAAATTTATTAGTAAAAACTCTAGACAATTCCCCACTACTTTCAATCGGAAACATCACCCTGCCTATCAATTATGATAAACGCGCAGACGAGGTGAACTTCTCAGTAATCCCGGCTCTTACCAATATCGTGATATTAGGAGTCCCCTTTCTACAAAAATCAGCTTTAACACCCAAACTATTCCCTACAAATACGGAATTGGAAAAGAAAACTACGACTGAAATATCTGTTTTATCTACTACCCCGACCACACCATCATGCCTAACCTCTGCCAGTGAGTTGTCCCTCGAACAGAGAACACGCCTAGACCAGGTCAAAAAGGAATTCAATGAGATCGCCTTCGAGGAGGTAGGACTAGGAAAGACTCACTTAGTATCGCATGTGATTGACACGGGAGACAACCCCCCGGTCAAGCAAAGGACTTACCCTGTATCTCACGTGCGAAAACAACAGCTGATCGAGGAACTGGATAGGATGATAGCACTTGGTGTTGTGGAGTCTGCAAGGAGCGAGTGGCTTAACTCAGTATTTATTCTAATGAAGAAAGACGGCTCACCGCGTTTTATACTAGACCCGCGGAAATTGAACGAGATCACCAAAGCTGACTCGTACAGATTACCCAATATACACAGAATACTAGACAGCCTACGTAATACCAAATATCTAAGTACCATCGATCTAGCAGCAGGATTCTGGGAGTTACCTCTGGCCCCCGAAAGTCGCCCAAAAACAGCCTTTTTTGTGGAAGGAAGAGGGCAATACCAGTTCACCGTATGCCCCTTTGGCATCCGAAATATACCAGCCGAAATGCAGAGGTTGATGGATTCGATATTATCAGACCTGGGTCCAGGCATTTCCGTGTATTTGGATGACATATTAATCTGCAGCCCTGATTTTGACACACACATAGCCGACTTGAGACGAGTAAAGGAGCGATTAAAAGAAGCCAATCTGACAGTGAAACTGGCAAAATGTCATTTCTGCAAGGATTCGCTGAAGTACCTAGGACACATCGTTGACCGTGACGGAATACGAACAGACCCCGAAAAGATATCTGCAATGGTAAACTTTCCTCGGCCCTCAACAGTAAAACAAGTTCGATCATTTATTGCATCCTGTGGGTTTTACCGTCGCTTCATACCAGGTTTTTCAAAAATAGCTGGTCCACTATGTCAACTCACCAGTAAGAAATTCCTCGGCAAGGCTTTTGTGTGGAACGAGGAGCATAACAAGTCATTCCAAGAACTGAAAACCGCAATGATTTCTGCTCCTGTATTGAAAGCACTGTGTCATGAAGTCCCGTACCTTTTGACGTGCGACGCGAGTGCACTTAGCATAGGAAGCTATCTATCCCAAAAGATGCCGGACGGATCTGAACATGTGATAGCTTACTATTCCCGCAAACTATCCCCCCCGGAGCGAGGGTACAGCGTCACCGAGAGAGAATTGCTGGCTATAGTAGCCTCTGTACATCATTTCCGAGGTTACATAGAAGGGACTCATTTCACCATAGTAAGTGACCACGGATGCCTTAAGTACTTAACCAACCTTTCTTCGCCAGGAGGACGATTGATGAGATGGGCCTGTCGATTATCGGCTTATGACTACACCTTTAAGTACAAGAAGGGCAGCGAAAACCACCTGGCCGATGCATTAAGTCGTATAGAGATAGCCAGTTTATCATTACAACCATGCTTTACAAACACGGACGATCTAAGTTACATTCGGATAAAAGACCTATGCAAAGCAGTACCAGATTCGGTACCGAATTACATGCTCAGCGGCGATCATGTGTTAAGATATGATAAACGAGGTAGCAACGGCATTAAAACTCCTACGGATTCACCTTGGAAGGTAGTCGTACCAGATGATCACACGAAGGAAATTATTTGCGAGTATCACGAACACTATTGCCACCCTGGAGCCCTGAAAACTTATGAATTACTGTCCAGGATGTTTTATTGGAAGGGTATGTTTGCCTCAGTAAAACAGTATGTTGGGCAATGCGAGACCTGCAAAGCTTACAAACACAATACACAAGCACCGCTAGGACTCATGACTACACCCAAGAAATTAGACTATCCCATGAAAAGTCTGTCTATGGACCTAATTGGACCGTTTCCATTGTCAAAAAAGGGTAATATATATATCTTCTCTGTGGTAGACAATTTCTCTAAGTTTGTCTGGGCATGTATACTTCACATCAATATGCTGATGTCAGGTCTCCCACGTAACCACATCCTTCGTGTGATGTGTAGCCATGTGGCATCCCTCGAAGACTTGTGATGTAACCGTAGAACATTTCTTGAATTTCTTCATGCTTTATGTCATCATATTTTTAAAGAAAACCGGGCTCAAAATGTTCCAAAAAATGCGCATGGATACGTTTTAAATACGAATGAAGCACCTCAGACAAGGGAGAATCGGTGCCGACGTAATTCCAGATATTACCCAACAACCATAATGTTTCTGCCCTCAATTCTCTGTGCGACGTGGTCAACAATATTTCAATACAATCTTTGAAGTCTTCATCAAGCAATTGCTCAATTTCTGAATTCAAAATCACTTTATAACAACTCAAATTGGCGGAAATTTTAATGAGGCAGTCCACGGCTTCTTTTTCATTTTCCCAGTTTGGTTTATTAACTGTGGTGACCAATTGGGTCAATATTTTGCTAAATACTTTAAGAGATGCGAATAAATCAATTAAACTATCTTCAAATGATGCTACAAACAAAACCTTCAATGCATAACTTGACTTTACTTTGTGGTCCGCTAATTTTTTTACAATGTCTTCCACTTGAAAATACCTAGAAAGAAAAAACAAATCATTTTGATGTGCACTTTAATATTAGGTCCTTACATATGAAATTGGCATTTAGGAACATAAAGCTGATTTTTTTTTATTATAATATATTTATTTAATCAAAGTATGTACCATTTCTATCTATGCACTTTTGCCATCTCATAGGTAGTTCATCGATCCCTTTATTAAAAACCATTCGGACGGGAATCAATAAAATCTTTGAAGGCGGTTTGGACTGCCCCATCAGAGTTGAATTTTTTCCTTTGCAAGAAGTTATCCAAATTTCGAAAAAAATGGTAATCTGTTGGGGCAAGGTCCGGAGAGTACGGTGGATGTCTTAGACATTCCAATTGAAGCTCCTCTAATTTGGTAGCCGTCTGTTGTGCAGTGTGTGGTCTAGCGTTATCATGAAGCAGCAGTGGCCTAGAGCGATTAACCAGCCTCGGTTGTTTAGCAGCTAGCTTTTCCATCATGGTTTGCAGTTGCTGACAATAGACATCTGCCGTAATCGTCTGGCCAGATTTAAGAAAGCTGTAGTGAACGACACCAGCACTAGTCCACCAAACGCTCACAAGTAACTTATTTGGAGTCAATTTTCGCTTGGGGCATGGTTCGGCTGGTTCGGCAGGGTTCAGCCATTGCGATGAGCGCTTCCGATTATCGTACAGGATCCACTTTTCATCACAGGTAATGATTCGATTTAAAATCCCTTCATTATTGTGCCGGTTGAGTAATGCAACGCAGCAGTCAACGTGCGTTTGTTGATTTGCTTCACTCAATTCGTGAGGTACCAACCTTTCAAGCTTTTTCACCTTACCAATTTGCTTCAAGTGGATTAAAACAGTTTTATCACTAATACCGCAGCCTGCAGCTAACTCGGATGTGGTTTGCAATGGATCCGCTTCCACAATAGCCTTCAATTCTTCATTATCAACTTTGGTCTCCGGCCGTCCACGGGGCTTGTTCTGCAGGTCGAAATTTCCAGAACGAAAACGTTGGAACCAAAAACGCATTGTGTTTTCTTTTGCGGTACCGTCGCCATACACATCATTAATCCTTCGAGCCGTTTCTGCAGCACTGGTGCGCCACGGTGGAATTCGTACTCGTAAATAACGCGATATTTCAAGTTTTTCATTTTGTAAACTGAGTGACGCAAAGAAAAAAACAATTGAGGAAAAAACAAATGAATTATAATTTTCAAAACACAAATGCATGAGTAAATAGCTGTATAAATTTGGATTTGGAATTCCTAACCAAAGAGAAGATATTTGAGATCAAATTTGCCAGTACGGCAAAACGCCAATTTCATATGTAAGGACCTAATAGAACTGTTTTATACATAGTAAGAATTGGACTTTATTAGACATCTCAGACAAACACATAATTTGTAACCAATTGGTATGCGGAGCAGTAAAACCCTGTTAATTCAACATTCAAAGGACCAATTTGAATTATGTAATGTAAAAAAGCATTGATTTCTAATAATTTCGATAATATATTTGATAATTTATACCTTGGAGTATTTGAAAATTTTCAAATCATGTAAAGTTGACAGAGTTTTACTTTATGATAAATAAATGTATGTATTATTTACCCACATCATTAAAATTTGCAAGAAATTTTTACTATCTTCAAAGTATGTACATATTACAAAGAAGTACAATTAGTGTACATATATGAGTTATCCTAATTTGATTTTAGAGTTTTCAAATAAAAATGCTTGCGAGTAGAGCATTTTATTTTGTAAGTTTAGATTCATCCATTAGCAGATTTAATAGTATTTTCATTTTTATACAGGGTGTCTCATAGCTAGTAGCAAAAACTTCAGGGGAGTCTTCTTAATGTAATTTTGAATAGAAAATATTCTTCACACTTTGGGTGAAATGTCATCAAAGTTTGCATTTTTTTTTATATTTCCGACTTATTTTCTGTGAAATGTTAAAGTATCACTACAGCAACTTATATTTATGGAATATTAAAAATTCATTCGCTTTTATACAAGACAAATCAAATGACAAAAACCTTAAAAAACTTTTTTTTCAAATTTTGCAAGGAAGATTTTAATAATAAAAAGGTTTTAAGGACTCTCCCGAACATTATGCTACTGGCTATGAGATACCCCGTATATTAAATTCCCTTATGCATGGTACACAACCATTCCGTGTGCTACACATCTAGATTGATATCTACTTGATATTTAGCTTCTTTTTTAAAGTATATTCCTGTTCATAATTATTGTTTTTCAAAAAAACTATTCTTCTCAGCATTTCAAGTGTTGGTTATTAAAAAGTGTTAAATTGATGGAAAATAATCAAGTCCAGAAAAATGACGCTTAAACAAACTCCTAGGACACTGTTATATTATTGATTTCCTATCTCACAATTTATTGGGTTTAGTTTGTTTTTATCTTACAGCACAATACATATTTTGGTTTTCATTAAACTCATACTTCTTTGGACATCCCTAAGATTCCATTAATTAATAATAATAGTCTCAAAAAGTAATTCCTAGATAATATCAGTGTAATTCAATCAGTTTGTCTACTTGTATAGACTCAAACTATATTACAACAGAGTGAATGCAGTTAGTCTATACAGGTATATGGGGCAATCTATTGAAGAATAAATTAAACTCACTCTAATAAGTCATAATTAGATGGCACAAAGTGACTTAATGCATAGGCTGCTGCGTCAATAACTTCTTTTTGATTTCTGACGTTCAACAGTGGAATCATTTTGTCTAGCAACCCTTGTGCCGTGAGTATGGATCCAACCATCATTCCGCTGTCTGCCGCCAAGTTACCCAGAGTCCAGGCACAAACTTCCTGAAACAATACATTTAACGTTACTATATTTGTATTTTATTTTTACACGGTTATGAGTTATAATGCGGTGGTAGTTCTTTTTCTAAAAGATATGCCGAGATCATGTCTATCGACCAAAAAGACCCAATAATTTAAAGATAAATATCAATTCGATGCTTCATCATCCAAGTCGGTCCCTCATATGAGGATCGGGATCTTCGTGACCTCCCACCCTCTTGACTGTTCTCCTCCATCTTTCCCGGCATCCTGCAGATCTTAGCGCTGCCACCGGAGAAGTGCCTGTAGCTTTTTCCACTTGGTCGGTCTAACGTATGGGGATCTTCATCTTCCTCTTTGACCGCTGAAGTGGCCCACCACAACAAGCTTCTCCAGACTATCTTCTCTTCTGGCAAGATGTTAAAAAAATTGGAGGATTTGTCTCAGACACGTGGTTTAGAGTCTGTCCTTGATTTTGAGTTCTTGTAATATGGAGACATTTGTGCGTCTTCAGCACATCTCAAAGATAATAAGCTGACATCATTTAACAAAATATGGTAACATACTTCTAGTTTCTTCAGTTTTTTCAGGTCAAAAAATAATATTCATCAATAGGTGGGAACTAGGTTTTAAACTCCACACTAGTTGAGTTCCATCAAACTTGAAATAAAAATGAAGTTTAAAAAAAAATTAAAAGCACCAATTTTAATATTCTGTTTGATTTTGGAATTGTTTTATTCAAAATATGCAATGCATATGGACAACATTATTAAAAGTGTGAGCTACAAACATCAAGAATTTTATTTTTATGTACAATAAAACCCCATGAGTTTGAACACCGGTAACTCAAAAATTTTAAATCACACTAGACCTAAATGTTAATTTTAATTTTATAGTTAATTTTATAGTTGATTAACTCCCTTGAATTTAGAATGAACTTCCTCTTGTTGAATATATTATGTAGAATCAATCTGCAAATAGCGAAGGGAAGAATTTTGCTGGCAGTGTTGACACCCTGGATTGCAAGGCTTATGATGATGAGAAGTACTATTCGCAAAATAAACAAAAACATAACTACGATGAATGACGATACAAAACCATAGAACAAAAGAATAATGATACAAACCACAAGTTTAGGGTTGGCGCTGTCGAGGTAGGTGACGAGGTAAGCTCCGGCAGATTTAGCTAAAGCCAAGCAGGTTTTGAACGAACCAAGAGCAATGTTACACAAACATTCTGCAGCCAGCACCTGCCGGGTTGTATCGGTTCCTGGAAAAAATGTACACGTATAAGATAAGGCTGTACATTTCAAAATTACTATGAAATATATGATACACAAAACATTTGTAGTAACGAATAAGACTAACATTCAGATTTTTCGAGTTGAGTTGGTGACTTCACAGTATAGTAAATCCTCAAATTAAAATAAAATTTCCAGCCCGTATGGTATATGAGGCTTTTAAAATAACCAAGATTTGCTTATAATTAATTAAACAGGTTATTGTTTGTCATAAAATTGTTATTTTTAACAAATTTTAGCGAATAGCCATGTTTGAAAAACAATGTAAAAAAGCACCAAACATCTACAACTTAAATACACAAATATATCTATGTAAGGACAAAGGACAAAAACTAATTTGTTAATATTTATGTGGAAAAACCTACTTTTGATTACACATTACATTATATTAAAGTTTTACAATGAATAACTAAATAAAAACATAAAACAATGTATAAGTTGGAAATTAAATTTTTTATTTAGAATTACAAATTTTATTTAGAGTTTTGTCCTCTTATTTATTTATTTATTTTATTATTTACATTTGTAGTTTTTCACAACTGTATGACAATAATAGATTTTTATTGAGTTACACAAAGCTTACTTCTGGGTCTGATATTCGAGTGACCATGATCAAGGCTTCTGGCTTAAACTGCTGTGGCTAACTGAGATGAAAACTACCGCATCGCACACAGAAATTCAAAAACCCAACAATGATAACATTAACACGTCAAGATAATAATTTGTTACGAGTGGTTGTTACCTGTGAGTTGTCCGACCAGCGCGTGCAAGCTTCCGGGGACTTTGAAAAATGCATCAATGTTATCTCCATTCTGTATTATAGCATTTTTTAATGCAATCAAGGTTGACGCATCGGAAAAAGATTTACTGCTAACTAGCAACACCACATCCTGTTCTTGATACGTTCTACAAATAAAAAAACAATACGTAAAACTAAAAGGTATATATATATATGTAAAATATCAGGAGGAAAAGAGAGAAGTGAGAATGAATTGTAGGATGGGATTTGGATGCAGTAGGTATAGGGAAACTTGAGAAAATGTAACCAACTGGTCTACACATGCACAATGCAAGTAAGATGCGTCATCCCTCAAATAAGCTGCACTGTTTTCAATTAACAAAAAAAAAATTAAGCTTATAAGAGAGGCCTAAAGGGTGGACTGTTTCCAGAGCCGATTACTTTCTGCCAGTATCATCAAAAACTTTATGCTGAAAAAAGATAGCTGTAGTGAGAACTGTATTACAGCGTCCATGGTCAGGGAAGCAGATTTCTAAAAAGAAAATATCATCAGAAATAGTAATCGATCAGCATTTGAATACCTGTTTTCAATTGCGGCGAGTTCACGTCGTCGGTTATGCACAGATGCTTCTCTATTTATTTTCCTTTCCTTTTCGATATTTTCCCGATTTAAAGACCTAATACGTTGAACGTCATCTCCGTGATTTTCATCCATGGCGGAATATAAACGGATGACAAAACTTACTTTCTTTGTTGATAATAACACGTTTTATTTGTTTATATCCAAATCATCTGCATAACTGCATATAGTCCGTCTAACTTATCTGAAGAATGGCCAAATTTGGAACTAACGACGCCATATTGGATTATCTACAGCTGACAGACATTGTTTACAGAGGGGTTCACGACTGTTTCGATAGTTTTTTAAGAAAATTTTAGATTGTCACCATGCCAAAAACCATTAAAAGCGGTGTTCGGGAAATACCCTTGAAAATGCACACGTATTTGAAGAGGAACAACGTCTAAAAGCCCCAATTATACCGTTTGATTTTGTTCATAGATGTATTGCCGCCGCTTCAGGTTAAGTGCTGCCATGCAGTTATAATGATTTTCCCATACTTAGTTTTTTATTTTACTATTATACAATTTCTTCAGATATTTCTGAATCGGCAATTCACAAAATAGTTAAAGAAGGTAAAGCGGAAAAAAAGAAAAAGGATAAATGGAAAAATTGATATTGATGACTTTGATTTGGGAGTCATCAGGCGAAAGGTACACGATTTTTATACTTTTAAGAAAGAGTTACCTACATTAAGTAAACTGCAAAAGATATTGAAAGAAAACATAAATTTTCAAGGATATCGTGAGATATTACGTAAATTATTGCATAAGCTAGGTTTTCGTTTTCGGAAGTAACCGTAAGGTGCTTACAGAACGCAATGATATAATTAATATGTGCCATGAGAGCAAAATTCTTGTATGAATTAAGGAAGAATGAAACTTCTTTGAATCGGCGGCCAGCCATATATCTAGATGAAACATATATACATACCTCACACACAGCAGACAAATGTTGGCAAAGTGAAGATGTCGAAGGTGTATTCAAACCAGTATCTAAAGGTTAGTGCTTCATAATTGTCAATGCAGGAGGGGAAACTAACGTGTTCATTTGTATAAACATCTTTTTTTCAAAAATAAACTTTTTTATTTATGCACATTAAAGACTGGTTGCATCAACTTACTTTATAAAGTAAGTTGATCCAACCAGTCTTTAACCAGTTTTTTTTTTCTGAAAATTGTATTTTTCTTTGATTTTGAAAAAAAGCCATTTGGTGACGTGTATTTTGCGAATGTATATTTTGATAAATTTATTTGTACATTAGTTTACATTTTTTGTTTTTTATCGTGTCGTATACTGCTTAATAAATTGTTTAAGAAAAAACGAATTTGCAAAAAATTCCCTAAAAATGAGATAATTTTTAGACTATGGGCAGCACCACAACGATTGGGACGCCCTCCTTTATTCTCCAGATAAGTTGGACGGACTATAGCAGATATTTTGGCTTGTAACCACAGAATATAAAATATAAACTTGTAACTAGTCTATATTTATAGTATAGTCCGTCCAACTTATCTGGAGAATACAGGAGGGCGTCCCAATCGTTGTGGTACTGCCCATAGTCTAAAAATTATCTCATTTGTAGGGAATTTTGTGCAAATTCGTTTTTTCTTAAACAAGTTATTAAGCAGTATACGACGCGATAAAAAACAAAAAATTTAAACTGACGTACAAACAAATTTATCAAAATATACATTCGTAAAATACACAACGTCATAAAATGGCGTTTTTTCAAAATCAAAGAAAAATACAATTTTCAGGAAAAAAACAAACAATAATAATTATTTTAGGCCGGCGCCACATTACGCAGATCTTCCGCCGCGTCTTTTCCGTTGCGCCAAATCGGCAAAGCAAATAGATCGACCGATCATCCGCGTAGTGTGTTTAATAAGCGCATATTGTATGGAAAGAAATATAGCGATGTTCCACGACAGAGGAGACGCGGCGGAAGATCCGCGCAGTGTGGCGCCGGTTTTATTTGGTGTCTCATACCTAATGATCATGACCACCATGTTTAACTCAGTAACACCTAAGGATATCAATCGGTTTAGGGCCGTTGTATCAACTTGGTTAATAGTAATCTTTCGTTCAAAGCATAGATATTTTGCATTTTCCACCGATCAAACAACTCGCTCTCGTAAAAATCTATGTTTTTAATGAACTATTGCTATAAAGTAAGTTGATGCAACCAGTCTTTAATGCGCATAAATAAAAAAGTTTATTTTTGAAAAAAGATGTTTATACAAATGAACTCGATAATGAATTATGTAATAAAAATTATAAATAATAAAAATTCTGTGTAAAAAAATTATCGAATAAAATATGTTCTAAAACTTTTCTCATCTTACGGCTTCTAATTCAATTTTTCCACTTATCCTTGTTATTTTTTTTCCGGGTGTAGATATTTTAATGCCCATTTCCACGGCCACTTTACCTTCTTTAACTATTTTGTAAATTGCCGATTCAGAAAACCCTGAAGAAATTGTATAATAGTAAAATAAAAAAACTAAGTATGGGAAAATCATTATAACTGCATGGCAGCACTAACCTGAAGTGGCGGCAATAAGTCTATGAACAAAATCAAACGGTATAATTGGGGCTTTTAGACGTTGTTCCTCTTCAAAAAACGTGTGCATTTTCAAGATTATTTCCCAAACACCGCTTTTAATGGTTTTTGGCATGGTGACAATCTAAAGTTTTCTTAAAAAACTATCGAAACAGTCGTGAACCCCTCTGTAAACAAAGTCTGTCAATGGTCTGTCAGCTGTAGACAATCCAATATGGCGTCGTTAGTTCCAAATTTGGCCATTCTTCAGATAAGTTAGACGGACTATATCCGAATTCGACTTTCACTTTTGTGCATAGAAATAGAAATCATAGAAAAGAGATATCTGTTATAGAGATGGGCCGTTCGTGAACGAACTGTTCTTTTTGAACTGTTCACATTATTGAACGAACTTTCAGTTCGTTTTCACCGTAGACTTACTATAAATATAGACTAGTTACAAACCAAAATATCTGCTGCATAGGACGCCACACGAATTATCTGAACATAGATCAACATAGATGCACATTGTGAGAGTTGGTCTAGGGGTATCCAAAATGCATAAATGTCCGCGCGATATTAACTACTGCATACGATCACTATGCAATGAAGGATATTATTAATAAAAACAGCGGCATAAGAATATTCGTTTCCAATACGTACACTCTTTTGAATTTCGAAGAAATAAATATTTAAAAAATTTAATGTCCAAAAATTAAAAATCAAATATAAAAACAATTGATTTAACATTTTAGGAATTTATAGAACTTTTCTTTAATATTACCACGATCATATAATTTAAGAAATATTTTATAACTGCTCTCAGTACCACATTTCAAAAGATCTTCAACGTGTTCTGAAATATATCTTTTACTTTTTAATTCAGCTATCACTTTTTTCCGTAATACTATTTTTTTTTGTATTTCGCACTCTCTGTGCTCGCATATTTCTGACGATTGCAGAGAGCCTTTTTAATTTATTTATTGAAGAATCAATTTTTAAAAAAAGAAAAAATCCTGGTGTTTCACGTATATTGTTTTTTTGTGTATGTTCATTAATTCTTGCTCTGGTAGTGGCGCGAGCGATTCCTCAAATTGTTTATTTACATCACAATACTGTAAAAGAAACAAATTAAAATATGTACTTCTCTCATATAACTCTCATAATCTCTCATATAAAAAAAACAACAAATAATATTACAAATAATTTCACTTATAATTTGAAATGATGAAGAATATGAATGCTCCAGATATAGATTTAAGGTTCTCTAAAAATAATTGTACAAAGTAAATAAATTATAGAAAAAACTGAATGAACATAATAATAGAAACAATATATTTAAAGCACTTTTAATATATAAATAAATATTTTTTAAATATTCACTTGGAAAATTGTTATCGAAAAATACATTTTTACCTGCAAACCCAAACACAATGTAGGAATGGCATTTATGTTTACCAGATGTATCTAAAAATTTATCGTCAAAATGTTGAGAGCAGACAACCGCGTATTTTAACGGCTTCCAATTAGATCGTTTGACAGCGTCTAGCCAAATTTCTTGTCGATTTTTTGGGAGTCTGAAATTGAAAAAATATTAATACAATACACAACCCTGTTTATATTTGTATCTCTTTTACACGTATTCTGCGCTATAAGAAGGAAAGAGAAAATACCATAGACTACCAACGTATAAAAAACTGATATCTCCGTATACTCCGAATTTGATTTGAATTTCTCCGCAAATTATTGAAATAAAACTCACCTTTGCAAGTTTATATCTTCTTCTTTATTACGTGATGAAGCAATGCAACGTCTAACACAAAAAACCGGCATATTTCAAGTTTGATTTTTTAAATTGTTAAGGCAAAAAGCAAAAACATTCGCTACAACTTCATGTGCATTCGTGTATCAAGTTATGTTTTATTGTCTTACACATGGTTATGAAAATAATTTCTATTTCTTTCTCACTGATACTTGATGATTATTTAGTACGCAGTAGAAGACAGCAGAGACTAAATGTCTCAGGGTTGTTTTTTGATAAGCGTGGGGCAACGTCGGACCTGTGCGACAGAGAATGACAGGGGCCAGGGTACCACGTCGGATATATGCGACGGGCACAAAATTAATTATTTCTCGACGGCCGCGTATCGAATTTGAAAAATGTGATTTTTTCCCAGTAGAGAAATTCCGTGGTGACCTGTCGTTCCATTTTCAACTCAAAAACATCACCGATTATATTTTAAATCAACAATCAAAACAGAAGTTTTTCTGCCGTCAAAATCATATAGGATAGTTGTAGATGGCGCTCGGCACGCGTGTTGTGCAATCGAAATTCAAATATTCCGTCATTCAAGGTCACGCACAAAGTGCGCGGGAAATGCGATTTATTTTTTTGATTTTCGATTTATTTGTACACGTATATACAAATATATACGATATGTTTTGCGACATTTGTCAATTTTTGTTGGTTTACGATTCAATTGAATAATAACAGTATTTATTAACACGCAATTATGTTGCGTTTATTTGAAATATGTGTATGTGTGTATGAAAGCGTATCATATTTATGTGTTATGAGTGCGATGTTCCGTTGTATGCCGTGCCGTGCAACAAAATATACTACACAGAAGAAGATTATTAGGTAGGCACCAAATATAAATAGTAGTGTTTTCTCTAATAAACAAATATAAATTAAAAAAAAATTTCGTATAGTTGCTCTAGCAACATTATCGGAATTGAAAAATTTTTTTTTTACTTAAACGATAAAAAATCATTGCATTACAACTATTATATAATATGATAAAATATTATATAATAAAAAACAACGATAAAATAATATGAATATGTGATTTTTTTTAATATACGCATGTTTTTATGGTTTTTTCGTAAAAAGAAAAATCACAAAAAATTCAGAAAATCTCTGGCCTTGGTGATGTATGTTTCTCTGTGTTTTTTTGGCCCTCAACAAGTTAAAACTTGTTGAGGGCTAAAAAAATTCCAATGCAACATATAGGCAAGGGCCAGAAATTTTCTGAATTTTTTGTGATTTTTCTTTTTACGAAAAAACCATGAAAACATGCGTATATTAAAAAAAACACACACATTCATATTATTTTATCGTAAGTGTCGAAATGCAATGATTTTTTTATCATTTAAGTAAAAAAATATCTTTTTTTGAATTTCGATAAAGTTGCCAGCGCAACATTTTCTGAATAAAAATAATAATTTTTTATTTGTTTATTAGAGACAACACTACTATTAATAATAATAATCTTCTTCTGTGTGGTATATTTTGTTGCACGGCACGGCACACGACGGGACATCGCACTCATAACACATAAATATGATACACTTTCACACACACACACACACATATTTAAAATAAACGCAACAAAATTGCGTGTATTTTTGTTAATAAATCACTATTAGTATTCAATTGAATCATAAACCAACAAAAACTGACAAATATCGCAAAACATATCGTATATATTTGTATATACGTGTACAAATAAATCGTCTTTCCCGCGCACATTGCGCGTGACCTTGACGATGGAATATTTGAATTTCGATTGCACAACACGCGATCGGGGCACCATCTATAACAATTCTATACGATTTTGACGGCAGAAAAACTTCTGTTTTGATTGTTGATTTAAAATATAATCCGTGATGTTTTTGAGTTGAAAATGGAACGACAGGTCACAACAGGATTTCTCTATTGGGAAAAAATTACGTTTTTCAAATTCGATACGCGGCCGTCGATAAATAATTTATTTTGTGCCTGTCGCATATATGCGACGCGGCCCCTGGGGACAGTCGCGCTCCGTCGCATATATGCGACGCGTCCCCAGGCTCAAATGACTAGTCTATATTTATATATGTCTTTGGTTTTCACTAACAACCGTTCATTATTGCTTGCCAAACGTAACTTGGCGTGCGGCGAATTTTGAACTAAAACCCGCCCCGCCCGCACCCGACGGTAACCCGTCGCCCTGTCATTCAGTTCATTCTCGTCTTTGAGCGCGAGCTGTGTCATCTTGATTACCAATATACACTGAATTATTACGTCCACAACATCCTAAACAGTCCGGGATGGTGCAAGAATAATTGCCAATGAAGTATTAAAGTTTTGCGAAGCTGAAAAAGCGAATAATGGACCGATATTACCTTCTGACAGTTTGACAGACAGAACGGCCGCCATTACTGCACGGTTTCTTTAGTGCTGCCCGACCAAATTTCTGTATTTAATACGACACCGGTCACCGGACATTCTGTACATTATGTATTGTGTAATAAATTTACACCCTGACAACTTCTGTTACGCAACAGCGACACCCTCCCTCGCACGCCAAGTTATAGTGGTACGTCTATAGTTCAGCACTCGCATTTTTTTTTTGGTAAACAAATGATTCTGAATGAAGAAGAATTTTACCCCCCCCCCCCCCTCCCACCAGCAAAAATTTTTGGTGGACAAATGACTGATCCTACTCCCAACCCTCCATTAGAAAATTTTTGATGGACAAATATGACAGATCGAATTCCACCAATTTCTCCCACTCGTCAGAAATAATTTCTTGCGGGCAAATAAACGACCGAAAATCAAGTCTAAAAGTTCAAAGTGTACGATTGATAGTGAACAGTTCACACGAATGAACGACACGATGAACGATAGTTCAGTTAACTGAACGAAACTTTCCATCACTAAAAGGCATCCGAATATTTTCGATGGATAGGTATGGGATAGGTTATTATATATATTATGTTATCTATGGGATAGGTTGACAGCATAGATAACATAATAAGTTGACAGCAGTTGACAGTTATATCAACGTTGCTATGTTAATAAATTAAGTTTCCCCAGCTCCATCATCTATATATTAATTACCCTAACCAATGTCGTACGTTTCTGCATTTGGATAATGATTTTTATTTGTATACAATAATTTTGGCATGGTGCCCGTTGGGTTGTGTGGCGCGGCGGATAACACGTCTGACTACGGATCGGAAGACTCCGTGTTCGAATCCTGGCAGGATCGATTTTTTTTTACGGTCGAGAATATTTTTTTTGTTGAAATTTTAATTACATTTTTGGGTTTGAACATTAATTTATTATATTAATTTTTTTATATAACAAACCAAATTAAACAAAGATTATTTTTTTATAATGTTGTAAGTATAAAAGTAACACACTGCGAGAAGAGAAGGGAGTAGGTACCTACCTATCGAACTATGGTTTATTCCGCTCTGACTTATTAATCGGTTAGAAATTTTGAATAAATACTTTGTCTTAATTATATCTAAACTACCCGTAATTAAAAGTGGAAATTTACCAGATACAATTGACCGCGAAGCGGCTGACGTAGGCATAGGTAAACAATTAACAACAAACATAGGGCCGCGCAGCGGCTATTGCTGGCCGCGGAGCGGCCATCATTGGCCTCGGAGCGGCCATCATTGGCTTCGGAGCGGCCATCATTGGCCTCGGAGCGGCCATCATTGGCCTCGGAGCGGCCATCATTGGCCTCGGAGCGGCCATCATTGGCCTCGGAGCGGCCATCATTGGCCTCGGAGCGGCCATCATTGGCCTCGGAGCGGCCATCATTGGCCGCGAAGCGGCCACAATAGCCGCCCGCAGGGCCTAGCAGTAAGCAATCGGCGAAGCCGATTGCTTTCCTGCTAGCATCAATATTATTCACACACGCGAAAGACGACACTAGAAAAGAAAAAAGTTCGCTGAAAAAAATATCGAAAAACGTACTAATTTGATACTCGAAAACGAACACCTATATTTTTTACCCTTGTCTGTCCCCAAAATTTCGCGTAACGTCCGTAATTCCTTCATAGTAAATTTTTTTATAGTAATTTTTTTTAAACAAAGATCTATAAAGCCTTGGATCACTCCAGGACTCCAGGACAGTAAACTTTTTTTATAGTATTTTTTTCTTCTTAGGAACCGACATGTAGTAGCTTATTAATTTATAGAAAACATGATTTCGGAATACATATTACCTAAAATTCAGTACATTATAAATTAGTACTCCTCAGTGACTGCATTCAAAATATTTTTGAAATTTTTTGGATATTGTTGCTCCAGCTTTTATATCCCACATGTGATATAAACATGGGGTACAGTAGCCGGCAAATTTTGTCTTTTGCGCATTCCCCCACTACGACAAAAAATTTCAAGAATTTGTTGGCAACTTCACATCGATATACTAAACTGAACTCTTGTATTATGAATACAGGATTATCTTGCTGGTTTCCTGGAACCCCCAACCACTAGATCACTACATTTTTAACCACTAGACCAGCTAGTATGTAAAAGAAAAACAAAAAAAAAGAAACTGCCGTAGAAAAACAAAATACGCTTGGATTTTAAAGGTTATTTGGTTTTATATTTTTTTAATGGGTTCCTTAGATTAAAAATGTATAAATGCAGATATTTGTTGCTATATTATCTTAAGGATGGCAGAATGAGAGACCTTTTTTAAATCAGTCAGCGACTGAAATAAATTGTGATTCAAAATTTAGTATGTGGTCTATTAGAGATACCGGATGACTTCATGAATATCCAGAGAAGGAATGAGTAATAATTTGATTCAACTATTTTGCGTCATCAAAACAATTGTATATTATATTCAATTTAAAACTGATATTGGATGAGAACCACTATTAGTATTAAATGTGTCATTATGATTATAAATCAATAAATTATATTGAACTGACCAAAATATTTATAAAATGGAGTAAAAGATTGCCTGCCATTACCTACAGTAGATGACTAAGCAAAAATGAGTAAATGATAATTTTAAACAAAAGGTATGTCATTTAATATGGAACATGATTATACAGTATGTCTCGCAGCTAGTAGCAAAAATTCGGGAGTCCTTCTTGATAAAATTTTGAATAGAAAATACTTTTTACATTTTGTATATCTTATAAACATTTCTGGCTATTCTTATATATAACGTTAGACTATCATGGAAGTAATTTATATTGAAAATTAATAATTTATTCTCTTTGATGCAAGTCAAATAAATGTAGAACATTTTACAGAAAGTCAGCAATATTTAAAAAAAAAACGCAAACTTTGACGTCGCTTATCCCTAAAATGTAAGGAATATTTTCCATTCAAAATTGAATAAAGAAGGCTCCCCTTAAATTTTTTCTACTAGCTAAGAGACACCTTGGAAACGTGCGATGAGGATTTATACACCAAAGACAAATGTATAATTTCCTTGAATTCTTTTGCAGTCACAGGATCGGGGCAACTTTTTTTAAAAATAAAGCAAGGAACCCAAATAAGCAGATATTTCGAATTATGCAGAACCTGAAATAAAATTATTAAAAAGTTTTTTATTTCGAAAGTTAGTTTGAAATTCAAGGTACAATAAAAAAAACGCAATGTGAGTGCGAAATTCGCCATAAACCGTAAAACTCATGAAAAAAACATTAATTTTGTGATAAATGTCTGTATTTTTTGCATATTTCAAGAAATCATTTCGAAAACACAATATTAATTATGCTAATACAAAGATCACGACATTTATATTAAGGAAGTATGTATACCTACAATTGAATTAGTAGGTGTAAGCGTGCGTATGACGCACATTGTTTCATTGTGTTCGTATTTATGGGACAAACACTAACACAACAAAACAATGTGCCTTGTATGTATGTACGTACATACACATATTAATTAAATTGTCTTTCTTAAATGGAAAGAGGTCTACCTGATATCAGCTTATTTCTCAAAATATTTTTTTCAGATTTCATAAAAAAATTTAATTATGTGAACTAAAATGTTTTGGTTTATGGCGCAAGGGGCTAAAAATTATTTCTAATTATGAATTACCGGGGCTTTTTGATTATCGGTATTAATCTACTACGAAATTAACATTTTGGGACATAGGTTTGAAAAATTTCGAATTAATGGGGTTTTACCATATGTATAATGATTTTAGAATTTATCATGTACATACATATTTTAATAGAGTATAAGCACCAATCAAGTCACAAGATGATTCGGTGATCAGATTTTGGATGTAGGACAGTCATAAAAACAAAGTATTTTCATTTTTGCTTTATTTTGATAAATATATATGTAACATTAACAATGTTTGTATTTCTGTTGAGTACTAATTTATTTAATATCTTTTTGAGACCCTGAATGTCTTTGGCGATAAAATGTTCCTTAAAAAGGCACTTCTGAATGTAGCATTTAAAAAATATTACAGGTATAACATATCTTCAGAAGTGTTTTAACAAAATGTGACCATTTGTTTAGAAAAGTCTATGGATATTCAGATATGGTCATCAATCATAGTGAGATCAGTATTAGATAATAATCAATTTGGACAATACAATTCAGCTAT
The DNA here is from genome assembly GCA_016648135.1 of Agrypnia vestita. Lineage (NCBI taxonomy): Eukaryota > Metazoa > Arthropoda > Insecta > Trichoptera > Phryganeidae > Agrypnia > Agrypnia vestita. The sequence goes on along the minus strand of JADDOH010000748.1, from coordinate 15,689 downwards.
TTTACAAGCTAGAATACAGCACCATATTAGCCCAAACATAATACAAGATTTCTTCAAAATAAAGCATCTTAAAAAACATGAGTTGAAAAATTTGAAAATCATTCACCATCCAGGTACATTTTAAGTGTTTTTATCGATATATTGTTAACATCCACTGTGAAAATGTTCTATTTCAAATAAAATTCAAAGACTTCAGTGGTTATTTGTCCGGTTTTGCTCTCTGTGTTGATGTGAAAATACAACACAAAATAATATGAGAAGTCATGTTGCACAGAAATGTAGATGTAAGAATAGACATATGTTTCAATGAAATTAAATGAATTTCAAAAACATATTTTCAGATTTTCTAAATGGTAAAATCAAAGTTCACCATGTATTCAGACCCGCCTTACATGTTGCACAGAAACGGAGTTGTAAGAATCAACATATATTTTAATGAAATTAAATGTATATATTCAAGAACACATTCATATTTTGTGAAGTTGTAATTTTTCAGAACAAAGTTCTGTGAAATATTTAATAACCAAATTAATTAATCAATTAGAAAGACATACAGAAAAATCTAATTCACGAAAAAATATTAGGTTACTACTGGGATTCGAACCCAGGTCACCTCCTTTCCGGGGCCGGTGCTCTGACCACTAAGCTATAGCAACCCTCTATGTTTCCGTGAATATATCGACCTTATATGTAGTTCTTATTTTTATTAATTGATTAATTTTTTTTTTGTCCATAGAGCAATCCACTTTTTTGATACGGTAGTTGAAATTACTTTGCAATGCCACCGCTAGATGGACGCCATGATTAATTGAATAATTCATTTTTATTTGGACATACATTTATACAACAGATATTATATATTCAAGAACACATTCATATTTGTGAAGTTGTAATTTTTCAGAACAAAGTTCTGTGAAATATTTAATAACCAAATTAATTAATCAATTAGAAAGACATACAGAAAAATCTAATTCACGAAAAAATATTACGGAAACATAGAGGGTTGCTATAGCTTAGTGGTCAGAGCACCGGCCCCGGAAAGGAGGTGACCTGGGTTCGAATCCCAGTAGTAACCTAATATTTTTTCGTGAATAAGATTTTTCTGTATGTCTTTCTAATTGATTAATTAATTTGGTTATTAAATATTTCACAGAACTTTGTTCTGAAAAAAAAATTACAACTTCACAAATATGAATGTGTTCTTGAATATATATAATATCTGTTGTATAAATGTATGTCCAAATAAAAATGAATTATTCAATTAATCATGGCGTCCATCTAGCGGTGGCATTGCAAAGTAATTTCAACTACCGTATCAAAAAAGTGGATTGCTCTATGGACAAAAATAAAAATTAATCAATTAATAAAAATAAGAACTACATATAAGGTCGATATATTCACGGAAACATAGAGGGTTGCTATAGCTTAGTGGTCAGAGCACCGGCCCCGGAAAGGAGGTGACCTGGGTTCGAATCCCAGTAGTAACCTAATATTTTTTCGTGAATTAGATTTTTCTGTATGTCTTTCTAATTGATTAATTAATTTGGTTATTAAATATTTCACAGAACTTTGTTCTGAAAAATTACAACTTCACAAATATGAATGTGTTCTTGAATATATATAATATCTGTTGTATAAATGTATGTCCAAATAAAAATGAATTATTCAATTAATCATGGCGTCCATCTAGCGGTGGCATTGCAAAGTAATTTCAACTACCGTATCAAAAAAGTGGATTGCTCTATGGACAAAAATAAAAATTAATCAATTAATAAAAATAAGAACTACATATAAGGTCGATATATTCACGGAAACATAGAGGGTTGCTATAGCTTAGTGGTCAGAGCACCGGCCCCGGAAAGGAGGTGACCTGGGTTCGAATCCCAGTAGTAACCTAATATTTTTTCGTGAATTAGATTTTTCTGTATGTCTTTCTAATTGATTAATTAATTTGGTTATTAAATATTTCACAGAACTTTGTTCTTAAAAAATTACAACTTCACAAATATGAATGTGTTCTTGAATATATAATATCTGTTGTATAAATGTATGTCCAAATAAAAATGTATTATTCAATTAATCATGGCGTCCATCTAGCGGTGGCATTGTAAAGTAATTTCAACTACCGTATCAAAAAAGTGGATTGCTCTATGGACAAAAATAAAAATTAATCAATTAATAAAAATAAGAACTACATATAAGGTCGATATATTCACGGAAACATAGAGGGTTGCTATAGCTTAGTGGTCAGAGCACCGGCCCCGGAAAGGAGGTGACCTGGGTTCGAATCCCAGTAGTAACCTAATATTTTTTCGTGAATTAGATTTTTCTGTATGTCTTTCTAATTGATTAATTAATTTGGTTATTAAATATTTCACAGAACTTTGTTCTGAAAAATTACAACTTCACAAATATGAATGTGTTCTTGAATATATAATATCTGTTGTATAAATGTATGTCCAAATAAAAATGAATTATTCAATTAATCATGGCGTCCATCTAGCGGTGGCATTGCAAAGTAATTTCAACTACCGTATCAAAAAAGTGGATTGCTCTATGGACAAAAATAAAAATTAATCAATTAATAAAAATAAGAACTACATATAAGGTCGATATATTCACGGAAACATAGAGGGTTGCTATAGCTTAGTGGTCAGAGCACCGGCCCCGGAAAGGAGGTGACCTGGGTTCGAATCCCAGTAGTAACCTAATATTTTTTCGTGAATTAGATTTTTCTGTATGTCTTTCTAATTGATTAATTAATTTGGTTATTAAATATTTCACAGAACTTTGTTCTTAAAAAATTACAACTTCACAAATATGAATGTGTTCTTGAATATAAAAAAAACACACTTACCAATTGCCTGATTGAGAACCACTGTGTTAAGCTGTCCAAGTTTTAACTATATAGAAAATTTATTTGATGTGTAATATTTCAGAAAACAGTCCAACGTCTGAAAAAAGCATGGAACAATTTGAAGCTCGGCGTCAAAAGCATTCAAAGTGGAAAAATGCAGTTTAAAGTAACCAAAATGGGACTATTCCAGGCAGCTTCTCAAACAGATAAACTAGAGACCACGAGGCGAATGAAATATGTACAAAACTCTGATTCAAAACCAGGATCGCTAGGTTAACAATTTTTTTATACACAGATAACCCCGTTGATCTTGGGGGACACGGACACGTGGATGTGGTCGCGATAAGCAAAATTTCGCAATCAATGGGGAATGAAAAGAAAATATCTTAAAATTTGAAAAAAAAAACTTTATTAATAAAATAAACTTTACTAATAACAAAAGATGTCATACGTAACATAATCACTAATTTTGTACCACATTACAAAAAGTCAATTACAAGTTAGCATCCGTTTTAATTTCGGTGCTGCTTTCAGTATTCACAATGATATCCAGCACACAGGCTGTTTGCACGTCACAGCCGACAAATATCTTTATTAAAAAACAATGTTGTTTTGGAGGTATAGAAATTTTAAATCCTTTGCAGAGCAAGAGGCTCTAATTGAGACATATTTTGGAAGGGTTAAAAAGTTTATTTAATTTAATTATTAAGTTTTTTAATGGATCCAGAAGATTGCAAATTTTATAGAGTCTGTCTTTAGTAAAAATATCATCCCAAACTGAAGGGCTCTAAAGATTATAAAAATATAATCCTGGGAAAAGAGAACTGTAATTGCTGTTACTGTATTTGTCAATCAATATTTTTTTAATAAATTTTTACCCACAATTCTTAGCATTATCGAGTAATGCAAACATCTTGATTGAGGTGACCGTCCATTTTTTAAATTTAGATCTCTCGGTAATGTTTGCTGATATATTTGCCGCATGTTTGCCATTGTTGATATATTTATAATATTGTTTGCATGAACAATTCTAAATAGGAAAGTTCACTCAATATTAGGGTTTATCCCGAATTGGCTTGAGTCATAATCAGATATTCTGGTTTTCTGGAAGTAATTTTTTTTCTGGATATTAAATTCATTCGATTCAATTCCACTTTGAAGTACCAATTTATCAGCGTTTTGATACTGGAGTGGTATCTTCGACATCAGATTCAGAATGTGTACCATTATCGTCAGAAGAACAAGAACCTATTTCAATATCATCGATATCTTCATCTTCACTTTCAAAGTGCTGGCAATGTCATCCCCTAAAAAATGAGCCATATCTTGGTAAATTTTACATGAGTTAAAGATCAATCAAACATTTCGAAACAACACTTTTTATCACAAACAACCACTTATAACAATCACAACAAATATGTAGTACAGTATAACTCTAAACAACTATACAAATAAGCTCAACAACATGTGGCATCATTAGGAAAACAATGTATTGTATACAGGGTGTACCAGAGCTAGCAGCAGAAACTTTGCCGGTAGATTCCTGCATATGTTATGAGTCTAAAATATTCAAGCAACCATGGCCTAATATCAATAGTTATGGAGATATGCAATATCAAAGTTTGCATTTTTTTTCAATATTTCTTACTTATTTTTTGCAAAAAGTTGAACTATCATTATAGTAACTTATATTGATTATGAAAAATTCATTCGCTTTAATACAAATCAACTAAAATGATAAAAACATTGAAAAAAATTATTTTTTACAAGGTTTTTTACCATTTTATTTAAGTTGTATTGAAGCAAATGAATTTTTCATAATCGATATAAGTTACTGTTATGATAGTTCAACTTTTTACAAAAAATAAGTCAGTAATATTGAAAAAAAATGCAATCTTTGATATTGCATATCTCCATAACTATTGATATTAGGTCATGGTTGCTGGAACATTTTAGACTCATAACATAGTCAGGAATCTCCCGGCCAAGTTTCTGCTGCTAGCTCTGGTACACCCTGTATAATAAACGTCATAGAATAACAAAGTATATTAAACTCGGTAAAAAAGTAAAAAATGTCCTTAGGTTTTCACGGCCGTTCAGAATCTTCTGTGTATAGTTTTCTGGGATATTCTGCCGTGTGTATGTGACCTCTCTGGCCAACGTTTCGGATCCCATTGCAGGGTCCATCATCAGCCCTGATGATGGACCCTGCAATGGGATCCGAAACGTTGGCCAGAGAGGTCACATACACACGGCAGAATATCCCAGAAAACTATACACAGAAGATCGGTAAAAAAGTATATATATTTTTCTAAATAAATAGAGATGCGAACACGGAATACATGTTCCATCAATATTCTTAATATTTTCAAACTAAGCTAAGCACCTGTGCTATGAAAATAGGACTAACTTGCTGGTGTCCTGGAATGGGGCTCGAATCACCGACCGCCAGATCACTAGGCGAGCGTCATGACCACTACACCAACAAGCTACTCTTCTTTTCTTATTGTAACATAACATAATTTTTTATCGTGGTGATCTATTTAAGAAAAAAATCAAATATTTGATACCGATTCGGCAAGCTACAAAGTACATATTTATTAAAAATTTAAAGAATTTTACTTTGTATAAACTATGGACTGTTAATAATAAAAATGAGTTATACTATACTTTCTAAGGTTTTATCGAAATTTCATGACTCAGGATGTTGAGATATATGAACAATGATGAACCACCAAAGTGTCTGTCATTGACTTAACCTGATGGATGACAAACTTCGCTGAATGGATGTGGTCAACAAAGACATGGCCATTTTAAATGTTTCATCTAGGATTGGCTTGTAGGGTCCGTTATCCAAAGACGGACCCTTCACCGGAATCCGAATGTTTCAGTTTTTTTTTTACGCTTCAACAGGCCAGGAGGCCCAATTACAGAAGCGAAATACATCACAAAATACCCAGGCGTGAGTGAATCACATAGATTAAATTGTGACCTCATCGGTAATCGAACCCGGAACCCTCGGTGTGAGAAGCCAGTCTCATACCCACTGCGCGGTTTCCATAGTTTCTTCTACTATGCAATATATCTTGTCACTCTTGTATCTTTTGTTGTTTATTTTGCACACATTTTTTTTTAATTTTGACATTGTAGGTCATATTTAGAGATGTTTTTGTATTTATTTCAAATCATTATGTTTTCAGGAAACACAAGCTGGCATAGGCCGCATCCAATACACACAACTGAAGATACCACAATAATTGAGGGTCATTTACCAATTAATCCATTGGATATCAAAGTAGAACCATTGGTGAATATCAATCCGCAGCCAACATTGTCCTCCACACCGAAAAAACATTCTTCAGCTTGTTTGGGCCGAACGAGGTCTCTTAAGGAAGAAGCGAAGGCTCGTGTTGAGAGGGTGCAGCAACTCTTAAAAATGGACAGAGAGTTACATGAGGCACTTCTCCAGCAGGAGAATGAAATTCACAAGCAAAAGATGCAAAACTTAATGAATCGTATGTCGAGAGACAATGAAATACACAGACGTCAAATGTTACATTTAAAGGGAGAGGACAGGCATTCATGAAACCGGCCACCACTGGTGACATCATGGTAGCATTTTTATTACAGTGTTACAAACCTGCAAACATAACATTGAATAAACAAGTAAAATATTTTGGAAATACCTACAGTAGGTCGCCTTCACACCTTTAATATGAGGGATGTTATAAAACCACAGAACCAAGAAGCAGGCGTTTTACTGATGGGACGTCTATGATGATTTTATTATGATTTGCTGCTGTGAAGGCCAGCAACAATGAAAAAATATTTCTCCAACTGCAGTAAAGTAATTCAAGCAGACATTTTTTGGAATCATATTGTCGAAAACCATACGAAAGTCGAGGATTGATAATCAAACGATACTACCAAATGTATATGTGTAAGAGCGGGCCACCTCTGTGAAGATTCCACACTAGTGGGAAAGCGATGAAAACAAAAATGCTGGTATAAAGGATGCATCTAAACCAAAAGAAATGTATTCAAGAAAGAAACCAGAAGAAATGATTGGGATTAAAAAGAGTGGTAACACGTTCGAGTGCTGCGCCCGCGCCTGACGCGGTCATGCAAATTCTCGCTACCTGCCCTTTATCTACAGCTATATTGTAAATAAATATATTAGCCCCTTTATATACTTTTATATATTATATAAATATATTAACCTTTTATCTACAGCTATATTATAAATAAATATATTAGCCCCTTCTAACATTCTATATAATAGTCTTAGTACACAAAATTAGTTTAGTATACATCCAAACATCGCATAGTTCGGACGTTATCATATATTTTATATATCGTTACGGTAATGGTGTGTTGACATGAATTTTTCATAACATTTATGAAACTGTGAACAGTTGTTTTTTGGACTAAACGACATTTATTTTACGTGCATATAGTTATTATTATTCCATTTATGCAGGACAAAGTGAATTTATAATATTTTTTAGTGTGTTTACTTATTTTATAAACTATTGACTGATATTTTTATGTGTTTTTCTGGTTTAGAATCATTCTAAATTTTGTAATTTTATTTTAATTTTATTGAGTGAAGTGAAATATCAATTTTGGTAATATACATCACCGGGATGCTGTGATTGAATAGGAAGGAAAACCCAAAGGATGTCATCGAAAAAAAATTAAAAACTGGAGAAGTCGTTAGCCAGTATACAAGTGAAGGAAAAAAAATTAAAAACTGGAGAAATTGTTAGCCAGTATACAAGTGAAGGAAAAAAAATTAAAAACTGGAGAAATTGTTAGCCAGTATACAAATTAAGGAATATGCGTAACGAAATGGAAGGATCGATGAGAAATTCTATCAATATCCTCAGAATTCAATAGCCAAAAAACAAAAACAACTAACCGTCATGGTAGAGGAGTTTTGAAATCAAAAATGGTTATTGGGTACAACAAAAATATAGGTGGCATGGATTACCACGATCAGATGTTGGCCTATTATCCGTGCCGGCGAAAGTCATTGAGGTGGTCTAAGAAAATACGAATTCATATATTCATTTACTGAAATATATGAATTCGTATTTTCGAAAACACTTCAAATGACAAAAAAATCCACAAAATCTGGACAAAGAAATCATTTTTTTCTGGCCCCAAAATTCTACAATGTTATGCTGTAGAGTTGAATGAGCAGAATAAATTAGAAAAGGGGTCTCCGGAAACAAAATAAAAAAATAAACTGATGAAAATTGATGAAATGAAAAAAAATTGAAAAGAATAAATAATTGATCATATAAAGCTCGACAAAGACGACGCTCTACGAAGCCGAATTATGTAATTCTAAAGCTCAATGTGTAATATTTACTGCCGGATACTATATCTATCATTCTTGGTCGAATATCACTCTTATGTCAAATATTATACACATTCATTAGAGATTTATTCCATTATACAAACCTCAAGTGGTGATCTTGAAATTAATCTCGAAACGAAAATTTCAACATGTGTACAGGGTAATGATATTTGTCTTAACTAAATCTCTGAAACTTATGTCTCCCATGTACATGCACCTTGGTAAAGAATAAATAGCTGTACGAAGTCATGATCACGTGTTGGGAGTCAAATGTGTTGGTTGCTAACAACCAATCAAAAAAATACATTGGGAAAGTTTTAAAAAATTAGATTACAAAGGAAGAAACATATATATATGTACATAACTTTATTTGAGTTATTTGAGAAAGTACATAAAGTTTTTTTGTTTATAACTACGAATTCGTTTACTAAAAATTTTCAATGCTTCTCGACTTATGATGTCTTATTTGAATAATTTGCTACCATCCCAGGTACCCTGTACAGAAATCTTCCATCATCATCATAAAAACAATCTTTCACTTTATACGTGACGCCCCTCTGAAAAGCATTTTTAGGAATTCGTATTCTCTCTGGATAGGGTTTTTCCACAGCCAATGTCTCCTCTTTTCCAGTAAATGATTTCTTCTGCGGTACATTTGAATTATATTCTTTAACAGAGGTCTTGGCCTCATTTTGAATGGCATTGTTAGAATTTGTAACACTATTGATATCGTTCAATGGAGACACAATTAATTTATCAATCGGTGAGATTTCAACATTACGTTCGACATTTTCAGAAATATTTGAACGTAATTCTTGTAATGTGGTTAAATTTTCACTTTTTATTTCTTGTTTCACGATAACTGAACTTTTGGGATTTTCTAATTGTAATTGATCATCTGAAATATCTTTTCTTTTATTAGATTCTGAAGCAGTGTCTTCTATGGATTTTTGGTAGCTTTTTATGATACTGCCAAATTCACCAACATTGTTTTCTTTAGCTGACAGTTCTTTAGATTCTTCAATATCCTTAATTTGTCTCGGGGGAATAGTTCTATTGGAAAATTTCATTATATGTTTTTTCATATCCGGTTTCATTCCTTCCAGGGTTCCTTCTTTCAACTCTTTCCAATTCCTCAGTGCTGATGCATCGTGGCGAGCGATGCGAGATTGGGATGCAGGTTTCCATACCACCTTGAGGAGCTTCTGTAGATTAAAAATAATAAATTACGTATCAGAACATTTAAACCACTTTATTCTGCAACAATATAGAATACAGAGGAAAAAGTTTAACATAGATAATATATTGTGGTCCCGATTCAATATTATGTGATTTCATATTTACAGTAATACCCTAAGATACCATAAGATAGTTGACTTGGTTGAATTTTCAGTTAATATGGTAGAACCTCGTTAATTCAAAATTCAAGGGACCCAAAAACACATTTTGAATTATGCGGAACCCCGTTAATTCGAAATGCAAGGTAAAAAAAAAAAAAATCGCAATGCAATTGTGAAATTCGTTAAAATCATGAAAAAAGCCATTACATATTTTATGAAAAATGTCTGTATTTCTGCATATATCAAGAAATCATTTTGTAAACATGATATTTGTTATGCCTAATACAGAGATCATAAAAATTTTTACACTAAAGTACCCGATATTGACATATTAGGTCCTTACATATGGAATTGGCGTTTTGCCGTACTGGCAAATTTGATCTCAAATATCTTCTCTTTGGTTAAGAATTCCAAATCCAAATTTATACAGCTATTTACTAATGTATTTGTGTTTTGAAAATTATAATTCATTTGTCTTTTCCTCAATTGTTTTTTTCTTTGCGTCACTCAGTTTACAAAATGAAAAACTTGAAATATCGCGTTATTTACGAGTACGAGTTCCACCGTGGCACCAATGCTGCAGAAACGGCTCGAAGGATTAATGATGTGTATGGCGACGGTGCCGCAAAAGAAAACACAGTGCGTTTTTGGTTCCAACGTTTTCGTTCTGGAAATTTTGACCTGCAGAACAAGCCTCGTGGACGGCCGGAGACCAAAGTTGATAATGAAGAATTGAAGCTATTGTGGAAGCGGATTCATCGCAAACCACATCCGAGTTAGCTGCAAGCTGCGATGTTAGTGATATAACTGTTTTAATCCACTTGAAGCAAATTGGTAAGGTGAAAAAGCTTGAAAGGTGGGTACCTCACGAATTGAGTGAGGCAAATCAACAAACGCGCGTTGACTGCTGCGTTGCATTACTCAACCGGCACAATAATGAAGGGATTTTAAATCGAATCATTACCTGTGATGAAAAATGGATCCTGTACGATAATCGGAAGCGCTCATCGCAATGGCTGAACCCTGCCGAACCAGCCAAACCATGCCCCAAGCGAAAATTGACTCCAAAAAAGTTACTTGTGAGCGTTTGGTGGACTAGTGCTGGTGTCGTTCACTACAGCTTTCTTAAATCTGGCCAGACGATTACGGCAGATGTCTATTGTCAGCAACTGCAAACCATGATGGAAAAGCTAGCTGCTAAACAACCGAGGCTGGTTAATCGCTCTAGGCCACTGCTGCTTCATGATAACGCTAGACCACACACTGCACAACAGACGGCTACCAAATTAGAGGAGCTTCAATTGGAATGTCTAAGACATCCACCGTACTCTCCGGACCTTGCCCCAACAGATTACCATTTTTTTCGAAATTTGGATAACTTCTTGCAAAGGAAAAAATTCAACTCCGATGGGGCAGTTCAAACCGCCTTAAAAGATTTTACTGATTCCCGTCCGAATGGTTTTTTTAGTAAAGGGATCGATGAACTACCTATGAGATGGCAAAAGTGCATAGATAGCAATGGTACATACTTTGATTAAATAAATATATTATAATTAAAAAAAAATCGGCTTTATGTTCCTCCCATACTAAACGCCAATTTCATATGTAAAGGACCTAATATTTGTTGTTCTCACTTGCGAAATATTTTAAATTTTTTCAAAATTTGAATTATGTGAACTAAAATGTATTGGTTTATAGCGCAAGGGACTAAAAATGATTCGAATTACGAATTATCTGGGTTAATTTACTATGAAATTATTATTTTGGGACTTCGGGGTTTTAAAAATTTCAAATTAATGGAGTTTTACTGTAATTGTATGTAAATATTTCAGATTGCTTTTATATTCCTTATATAGTTTTCATACTTTCATAGTTTGTGTCAGAGTAAATACTGCTACATGATGTTTCTTTGTAAAATAATATGTAAATAACATAGACACATAATATAAAATATTGCAATTTTTTATGAAGTTACACATAAGTAGGGATTATATTCCCAGAGCATTTTTCCAATCCCGGGATTACGGGATTAAGAAAGGCCAATCCCGGGACTGGCCGAAATAGCTTTCGGTAACAAGAAAATAAGAATATAAATGAAAATATGCGGTTAAAAGTACAAAACAAGTTATTTATTTAAATTATGGCACTTCGTAAATTAAATAATGGTATTATTACTAGCGCATTGAAGGTGACCCACCACATACCCTGGGCTGTTTTATGCGCCGAAGCGTCCATATCAACCCAACACATTCGCCGCCTGGTTGGCATTATTTTATGCTAAAGCGTCCTCTCCGCCCGGCCTTGCGTCCCATTTTATCAGCCTGAATTGTATGATACATTGTATTAAAGCACACTGTGGTGCAAATATTTTTAATCCTAATCTCAGCTACGCCAAGTGTGCATGGGTTGGTGCTGCCCCAACCACATTGGAGCCCTTAATAAAGACTTGGATATGGGTTTTACATGTGACAAACAAGAAATCACTTGGGTATAACTCCAAAGACCCACCCAGAGACCTTCAGTTGCCTGATACAAGACAGCTATACACCAGTTCAATACTAAAATAATTCTTTCAAAAAAGAAGACTCTTTATCACACATACACTATCTGAATTCAGGAACACAGAAGCACGCAAGATGCAAGATGTGCCTGTATTACTTATTATTTATGTTTCTTGGCAAAGTGTTATGTGCAAATGCAGACGTAGTGTTGTAGGACTAAAATAATATAGGATTATTATTCCAAGCATACCGTCATATTTTTAAAATACCAAAAAGTAAATTGTGCAATTTGACTTTACCTTTACACCATCTGGTGTAGTAGGGAAACTTTGAGCGATAGTCTCCGGAGTCCATTCTTCAGGATCGTTATCATGAAGGAACCTAATGTGTTCCTTTTCACTCCAGGTCAAAAAATTAGGTACCTGCTCCTCAAAATATTTTTGCCTCACAATGCGTTTAATAACCAATTCATCATGGATCTTTTTCTCTTTTTCGTACTGACGATGTGCTGAGTTTATCTGTAAATGGATACAGGTTATAATTAATGTCACAGCATCCAGTAATGTTGTAAATATAAATAATGTTGGAATAGAACTTATTTCATTAAATATTATTGGGTGAAAATACAAATTTCATCTTCTTGTTACTCACAATCAATAAATATTTTTGTCTTGTCACTCACAAAGCAATAAGAAAAACATAATAATACCATAAATCTCAGCTATCTAACTAATTAATAAATTAGTAAGTTAACCTTCTAATTCAGTGATTCCTGATGGGTGGTGTGGCATAAAAGAGTGATTGGGAAGTGTATTCTAGGCTCAAATTCCTGACCACTGAACCACTAGGCAAAAATCTTAACCACTAGACCCAATAAGCTACTCATTATTTTAACAGTTTGAAAAAGTATAGCCTGGAGCTGGCAGAAGAAGAAGGAAAGTAAACTGAATGCAGTGGAAATGAGGTCACTTAGACATATATGTAGCGAATCCGTTTATGATAGAGTACAGAATGAACAAAATAGGAAGGAATGTAAGGCTGATCTTAGCATAGTGAATAGAATTTAAAAAGGGTCGCTCAGGTGGTTTGAGCATGTTGAGCGAATGAATGAGGAAAGAATGGTAAAAAAATTTATGAAGCAAGTGCTGACAACGCCAGAGGGAGACAACCGCAAATGTCGTGGCACAACCAGATTAACCAGATAATGGAAAATGGTTATGCTAGGAGCCTCAACAATTGTCAAACTTGCATGCAAAGATGTATAAGTGTGGATGAGGTGAGAGTCGTGTGGTGATCCATTCTCTCTGCCTACTCCTGTGGAGAACCAGCATGACAGTAAGTACAGTGATACCTCAGCACACGTCCACTTTGGAATAAGTCCGACTTGCTATAGGTCATGTTTGAATGTGAAAATTTTTGTTTTTGTTTGGAACACGACCTTTGTTTGGAATACGACTCCAATAAAACCCTAACAAGCCGTAATAGCATTGTCTGGAATGATCAGACAATGACACATTTCCGAAACATCCTGAGGAGAAGGCAGAAGCAAAGTTCTTGGGACAGACTGTTATTAAACGTCAAACTTGGTAATTCTTAACCTGGTAAGTCCAAGTAGTGAAAACAGGTAATTAAAGTTGTTAAATTTTCATTTATGTCATCTTATTGCTTTTGTACTTAACTATTTTAATATTAAGAAATGTATTAATATATTTAAATTATTTTTTACAACCCCATCAATGTATAATGACAATAATATTTTTTTTGAAGGAATGGATCATTTTCCCTTTATTTCTTATGAAAAAAATTCGTTTGGTATATTTTCAAGGATCTGGAATGAATTAAGGACTTATATTATACGTAAAAAAAGGTAATAGGTATGTATTAGTGATGCAACGAATACTACTTTCACGAATACGAATATCAAGCCTACTATTCGGCGAATACGAATAATTCAACAAGGTAATAAATAATACACCACTGTTCTTTTTTTACAAAATTAACAGATTTAATAATTAAAATTTATCATTGGCTAATTTTTGTTCAAAAAGCACATTTCTTTTATCCGTTTGTACATTCCCAACGGTCTAAAATAAATATCACTTTTTTCACGCTTACGAAAGGTCATATTATTAGAATTAATTTGAAATTATTTTATAAGAGTTAACACTTTTACACACAACAGAAATAAAATGGAACAAACAATACGTATTACTAAACAATAACAACATGAAATGAGCACCTAACCTTATTAATAACCCAACAAAACTATATGAAAGAACTCATGTTATGCTGTGAAACAAATAACAATTGACAACTTGAGAACTCAACAAATCCATTCATTCAATGTAAGGGGAATCCCCAATAATAAAGTGTGTAGGTGTGCTCAGATACACGGTGCACAGCCAAATCATAATTTGCATTGAGTTCAGTTATAAATAGTTTGTTTTTAATATTTGTGATGATATTCGGCGAATACGTATATTCGGTAAATTTCTATTCGGAGTAATTATCTAATATTCGTATTCGTCGCATCACTAGTATGTATTCTTCAGCGTGTAGCAAACGTTAATAATTTTAATAGTGAACCGAGACAAGCAAAAGTCTGGGAACCACTGTTCCAATTATTCGCACTTACATTATAAAAATCTGATTCAGAATTTTCTAAAAGATCCATATCTGGTCCGATATCAGTTTCAACTCCATCCTCGTCCATTGCCTTTAGTCTGTGCTCAACTCCAGGATTAACGATTTTGGTTTTGTTCTGTATTCTTCTACCTCTAACAATTCTCTGCGACTGGTACACAGAAGTGCAGGTGGCAATAGAACGCCGAAATGTTGAAATCATGATTCGCGACCTAAAGAATAGACTGAAAATACATTTCTCCATTCTATTTTGGCGCTTGGCACAAAAACATTTACAATTTTATTTACTCTCTAAATTTAAATGAATTTAAAAAAAAAAATGCTAACATAATCGCATAAAAAAGTTAGTTAAAAAATGCGCAGTTGAAAAGTAATCGAAGTAATAGAAAATGAAAGGTTTTTCAAGGTTTACCTTTGTTATTTATTTCATACGATTATTAAATAAAAACAGGCTTGTTCGGAAATCGACTGTGGTAAGAGAAAAAAATTAATAACCACAGTATAAACACTATTTATCATAATACTCTACCGCTTGCAATTATTAACCTCAAAAACAACTTCTGTCAAAATCATGTAGTGAGCACGTTCATAGGAAAGAGACAATATGAAATATGAATATAGGCGTCTGATACACATGCTTATTTAGTAGCACGTGAGCATGCGCAGTATCGACTTTGACAGTGGCATGCTTATTAGTGGCATGTGTGTACGCACATTGCTAGAAATGAGCATGCCACCTAGTGGTATGCTCAAAAATCAACCGCCGGTTGATTAAAGGTACAGATACACATGCTTCTTTAGTGGCATGCTAACGAGCATGCCACTAATAAACATGCCCTAACAACTGTACACACTTGCTCATTACTGGCATGCTTATTAGTGGCATGCTCATAAATAAGCATGCCCAAAGCTAACAATCAAACACACATGCTTATTAGTGGCATGCTCTTGTCATAGAATAGAGACGCTCTTGTTCAAAATGG